>PVJS01015637.1:0-38623 GCA_004027185.1 Glis glis | reverse complement strand
GCGGAGGGCCTCACTAAGTAGAGAGAGAGAGAGAGAGAGAGAGAGAGAGAGAGAGCGAGAAAGACAGGGAGAGAGAGAAAGAGAGAGAGAGAGAGAGAGAGAGAGAGAGAGAGCTGTGGCTGGTCGTAAACCTGGATCCTCCGGTCTCTGCCTCCCAGTGTACTGGGATTACAAGCATGCGCCACCACACCCGGTTCCAGCCCTATTTTTTTTTTTATTCTTTATTTTGAAACAGGGTCTCACTAAGTTGCGGAGGGCCTCACTAAGTAGCTGAGGCTAGCCCCGAACCTGGATCCTCCAGCCTCAGCCTCCCAAGTATTGGGATTACAAGCATGCACCACCACGCCCAGCTGCCTACATTCTTTAGAATGGCTAAAATTACAAAGACTGATCATTCCATGAATTTGTGAATTTGAATTTATTGGCCAAGATATAAAACAACTTGGGTCTCTCATACACTGCTGGTGGGAGTATAAAATAGTACAGACTCTTTAAAACAGTTTGGCTGTTTCTTAAAATAATTAAACATACTTCCCATACGATCAAGCCATGCTATTCCTGGGTATTTTGCCAAGAGAAATGAAAGCACGTATTTACACAAAGACTTGCGCACACACATTCACAGCAGCTTTCTTTACAACAGCCCCAAAGTGGAAATGACCCAAATGCCCATCAACAGGCCAATACATTTTAAAAAGTGTGATATACCCACACAATAGAATACTACTCAGCAACTAAAAGGAATAAATTACTGAGAGACACCACAACAGGAATGAATCTCACGATAATTATGTTGGATGAAAGAAACTAGACAAAGAAAGAGTACATTTTATAGAAAATTCTAGAAAATGCAAAGTATAGTGATAGAAAGCAGATCAGTGGGTGCGTGGGGCAGGGGCTGGGTGGGATGATACAGGGGCATGAGGGAATTCTTGGGAGTGACGTAGGGGCTCTTTTTTTTCTTCATTCATGGTGAAGGTTTCATGGAGGTATATATCTGTCTAAACACATCAAATTAAATACCTTAAATGTATGTAGCTTATTGTACATGGTTAATACCTCAACAAAAAACTGGGTGAAAATTCAGTGTCTCTGAGAGAGGGAGGAAACACCAGCTAGTGCTGGATCAGAACCAGAACCCCTTTCTGGGTGCAGGTCTGCTCCCCCAGTCCTGTTCAGCTCTCCATGGAGGCAGACTCACAGAAAGGCTTTCTCTCACTCTTGGATCCTCCTCCACGCTGGGCCTCACCTGCCTCCCAGGAGATAAGGGTTGTCTACTTCAGATGCAGGGAGCCCTCAGCTGCAGTGTCCATCTTCCCCTCTGTCCTATGAGCCAGGGAGTTTGACTTCCAATAAATTCCTTTTACCTTTTGTTTTGTTTTGTTTTGTTTTGGTGGGTGTGGGGCTTACAATGGGGAGGGCTAGTGCTATGGTTTGAACCCACCAAAACTCATGTTGAGAATCTTTTTATTACGTGTGTGTGTGTGTGTGTGTGTGTGTGTGTGTGTGTGTTTGGATGCATGGCCCTGTGCATCTGAGCTACATCTCCAACCCATCATGTTGGAATGTGATTCCCACTATGGTGGTGTTGGGGTGGGCCCTATGGGGGTGATTAACTCACAGAGACACTGCCTCATGAATGGACTAATGTCTTTCCCAGGAGATTAGGTAAGGTTATCTCAATACAGGACAGTTCTCCTGGGAGAGAGTTAGTTACCATGACATCAGGTTGTTCTAGAGCACATCTGGCTCCCCTCTCTGTCTTTCTTGCCTGCCTCCCCCTCCCACTTCTCAGTCATGATATGATGCAGCATGAGGCCCTCACTGGAAGCCGAGCTGACGTGGGTGCTGTGCCTTTAGACCTCCAGAATCATGAGCAGAAATAAACCTCTTTTCTTTACAAATACCCAGCCTCAGGTATTTTGTTATAGCAATAGAATATGGACTAATACAACTAGGAGATCTCTAACTTAAAATCAAAGTTTGGGGGCACGGGTCTCTGGCACGGTGGGGTTCTATCAGCACAAGGCCACAAAATCAAGATCTTCAGAAAGCCTGAGCCTTGGGGACAGTTTCTAGGGTACTTTCCTTACAAAGTCTAACTCCAAACTTGCTACTGAATTTTTATCTATAACCGCTGAAAACAAAATCAGGCCATTGCAAAGCTCTCCCAGCCCAGCCTCTGGGACTACAGAAGGGGAGGGTCTGGTAAAGCCTGGGGGACTGGAGGAAGGAGCCCCCAGACAGGTGCCATCAAGAGGGCATGGAGAATGAGCACAGTGAAGCCAGGGCAGGTGAGCTATGGTCTCTGGAGACAAGATGAGGCTCTTGGGCCCCTGCTACTCTCCCAGGCCTCAACATAGGCAGTGCTCTGTGACAGGGCAGCCAGACACCTCGGCAGAAGGACCTGGGAGTGGGCTTGGGGGGCCCAATATTGGAAACGCATAGATCTGTTTCATTTCCCCGACTGGCTGCAGTGGTCAGGAAGGCTGGCTGCCTCGGGAGAGTTGAGGAATTTCCTGTCTTGAACAGACTGAGAGAGCTTGAGGACAAAATGTTTTCATCTCTCCAGAGTACTCTGTGTTCCTGCCTCTCTGCCATCTCAGCCCCAGTCCCCAGCCTCACAGAGCTCCGTACAGATGGGCTTGAATTCCTAGGTGCTGCGGGATATCCAAAACTCCAACGGGCTCTCCTTCTAGCTGTGCAGTCTGCAATATGACCCCGCCCTCTCTCCCTTCTCCCCACTGCCTGTTTCCCGGCCCTGGGCTTCTGCAAGAGAAGTCACTCTGTGGGTCTCAGCTACTGGGGTCTAAAAACCTATCCGCACCTCCCTGAGCTACTCTGGGAGCTGAGAGGTGTGAGTAAAAGGGTGGCCTGGAAGCTACCTCCCCACATAGCCATTCTGGGTCTTTCAAAGCCACTGTGTCAGCCTGGAGCCGTGGAGGGGACAGCCCACGCTGCACTGAAATCTAGGATGTGGGGCCAGATCTTGGCCTCTGTCGCCAGGGGTAGTATCCTCACAATATTTTAGATAAAATTCTGTGTATAAGGACAGATGCTCCTTGGCTTACAATGGGTTACTTCCCGATCAACTCAGTGGAAGTTGAAAATATCTTAAGTCGAAAATGCATTCAACGCACCTAAAGATCCTAGCTTACCAACATGGTCCAGGGCAGAGTACAGACTATTTACTGTCACGAACCTGTGGGGCTGACTGGGAGCTGCAGCCCCAAATACTGTACAACATATCGCTAGTCCACATCAAAGTTCAAAATTCAAAATCTGAAGCACGGTTTCTCTTTAAGGCACGTTGCTTTCACACCATCATAAAGTTGAAAAATCTAAGTTGAACCACTGTAAGTGGGGGACCATGTGTTTGTTATCAGTAATGACATCGCAAGAACCTGGAATGAGGACGGACTCACACGCACCCACCTGGGCACCCACCCAAGAGGACCCATGGGAGACTGGGCCCTTACCCAAAGATTCCTGACTCAGTCTTATGTGGCCTCAGGCAAGTACTGGGAGAAATACAAATGTGAAGCTTAAAAATATCCTGGGATACAGTTCAAAGTAAACTGAGAACCGACTTTCGCTGAGTCTCCCTAGGAGATGAGAGTGAGTGACTTTGTGGGAATGGCCCCCTGGGCGGGCATTTAGATCCAGGGTCACCACTGCCTCGGACCCTGCTCTTCCCTCCCCAAAGCCCTACTGCGAGAAGGAAGGGAAGAATGAAAGGAATGGGAGTAAGTGTCCAGAATGAACCTGTTCTCAGACCTGCAGGTGGGGGCTCCTGCTTGGACCGACCCTCCTCAGCAGGTGCAGGCTGAATCGCGTGGGCTGCGGTGACCATGACTTCAGGCTAGTGAATGGCTGAGTCATCTCAAGCACCCAACTGCCCCAAATTCTACACAGGGTGAGAAAACTGGCACCCCACCCTCTGCAGTGGGATTAAGGAGCCGGGAGGATCTTGGGTTCTAGGCAAGTGGTTTCCTTTAGGCAAGCCTGAGAAAAGCAGCCCTAACCAGACTCCTGGAACCCCAGCCCCAACCCCAACCCCACCTTCCTGATAGTAAGGCCAGGACATGCTTAGGGAAAGTGACTTGTCCAAGGTCACAGAGCCAGTACAGGCAGGCCTAGAGCTCATAGTCAGGCCTTCTGACAACAAGGCAAGGATGTAGCATAGGCGCTTTTCTGAAGGAAAGGGCTGGTGCCCACGGTGAAATCTCACAGTGCCTCTGAGGACAAACACATCATCAGCTGACCTGCATGCTAGACCTTTGACAACCACGAAAAACTAAAGCAGACAGGCAAAACAGGCAATGTGTGTGGGGTGCCCGCATGTACGTGTGTGTGCATGTGTGTGTGTGTGTGTGTGTGCATGCACACACGTGTGTTTCATTTCATTCCAAAGCCAAACTAATCCCCTCACCCCTGGCTCATCTGTGGCCGGTGGGCTCTGCGTCAGTGTACGCTCACTCGTGTGGACTTAAGTAAGAACAGATGGAAGTGTGCGTTCTTAACACATTGCCCTAGCCGTGTGATCTGAAGCAAGTTCCTCACCCCCAGCCTCATCGTTCTGTCCTCCAAACTGATAATACAGCTATCATCAACTATCGATGAGAACTCAGTAGTGATATGTATAATGTATGTTGCATACGTGACAGAACGGCAGGGCTTTTAGATGACTGAAAGAAACATGTAAAACAACTACAACAGTATCTGGCACGTAATATGTATAAAAATAAATGTTTTTTGACTTTCCTAACCCCACTGACTTCTTTAACTGGGTGAACTCATTCTGATAATAACTGCCATGTCTTATTGTGGTCCCCAAACCAGGACATTCACATTTAATCAGACAGAAAGGGAATTGATAGCTGCCAGTGAGAAACAATTATAACAGCTCCTTATAAAGTCCAGCACTTTGTGATTCTAAGGGGTGTTCACAGCTCGTTTGGTGCTATCTTCAACACATTCTATAGCACAGGGCAGATTATGTTCCCATTTCCGGGGGGTGCTGAGAGTGCGAGAAGGAAGCTGGCCGGTCCTGGGATCAGGGCAGCAGTTGCCACCAGGGATGTGGAGGCAGGAGCTGGCCCTGGTCTGGGTGCTTCCCCTCTACTTACTGAGGGCAAAATCCGGTCACCTAAATTGTGTGGAGCTGTCTGTCATTGTTTTGTTCACGCCCAGAGCCACCAGTTAGTCCAGAGATTCACTTCTCTGGGGCTGTCCTTTTGCTTTTATCTAGCGCAGTCCTGGTTTGAGGCTGGGCTGGGGGACCAGGGTCAGAGATGCGAGGCCCCCAGCAGGAATGCTGTCTTGGGGAAACTGAGCCTTCTTCATTTGGGGAAGGCAGGGCCACAGTACACAAATAGCAAGAGAGGGGTCACTGGGATCCAGTGACAGACATGCTACCCAGCTCCAAAGAGGCTAGACTAAATATACCCCAGGCTTTTCCCACAGCTGCGCTTCCTGCTGTCTGCTGAGAGCAGCCCAGAGAGCGCCTTCTTCCTGGAATCCAGAAAGAGCGCTCTCCTTGACGTATGGGTCTAGATCTAAAGCAGATTTATCTGCTGCACTGGTTGTTGATATGGGCTGACGACTCTCCAGTCACTCGCTCTCTGTCAAGGGCCCACTTTAGGAGAAGGGAGAAGGGTCAGGCCTGTCCCCTCAGTGAAATGACAAGAACTAAGATTCAGAATGAAGTGCTTAGAAAGGAGTTCATGGACAGAGGGAAATGATGCCACACAGGCTCAAGCTGTTAAGAGGACGTGTGGAAGGGAAGAACAGACAGCAGAGAGGAGGGACGGAAAATGGGGAGAGAGGGAGGGGGAGGGAAGGGAATGGTGGGGAATGAGAGAGACAGACAGACAGATACTCTTTATGATCCTACTGACCCACAGGAGGTTTTCCTTCCTGGCCATTTGTGCTGTTTTTAACTCATTAGAAGTTGTTTTTGAAGATAGTTCCTAATCTTGAAAGCAAACGTTAAATTCTTGCTCTCAGAAAGTCAAAGCATCAAATGGCTTTGGGTCCTAGAGCAGCAGTGCTGAATGCATGTGGGCAGAAGCCATTGGAGGCCACGTTCTGCGGCTCGTTGGCTGGGCCGCTGTGTGTGGCTGACTTAACCTCTCTGAGGATCAGTTTCTTCATCTGGTAGAGTTCATTCAAAAGTATAAAGTGGAATTGTTATGAGAATTCAATAAAGCAAACCAGCTTTTCTAGTCAGCTAGACTTTTCCTGTTGAAACAACTTTCCTTCTTAAAGACACAAATTGATAAGTGTTTTTAAATCAAACACAATATGACATTTTAGGAAACTCTTATTCAGAGAAAAAGTTAAATACCCACACGATGGGAGCAGTTTGTTAACTTTTGTACTAAATCTAATATAACAAACAGGATAAACTGTTTTTCAGAAGCTAGGGCTTCAGCTCCTCTTGGACTTGCCGTTAAGAACCTTTTACAGCCTCTGTCCTGGCGGCTGGTTATGAACTCAATGTCTTCCTGTACGCTGCGATAATTCTCCTTGTTCTTCTCTTCACAGCCTTTCCTTTTCTTTCTATGAATTCAGCAGGAAAAACAACTCAATTCTGAATTTCTCCTTAAAAGCATTTTTCCCCCTACTGGGCAATTTTTGCTGGTCAGCATGCTGCTGTCTGAAGCCCCGCGTTTATGGATCCAAATTTGCGTTCAATGCATGTTTGCCTTTATCTTGGATCGACTAAAGATTTTCTTTAGACTTTGAACTCGAGCTCTTTTCCTTAGTTATTAAAATGCAAAATACCATTCCATCAGCAAGTCTGATTTGCTCCAAACCTTGTTATTCTATGGAAATTCAATAAATCATCAACTGAGGGGCCTTCATGGAAACCAATCCTCCTGTTCCTTTATTTGGTGCTCAAAATGCAGCATGAGTTGGGGATCAGAGATCAGCCTCCTCCTTTCCTTAAATTCCAGGATGAACTCTGGGGGACTCATTAAAGGAGGGCTCCTTTTGCCCAGCTGAAGGGCAGCCCAGCCCCTTCCCACTTCCAGGGTATTTGGCAAACTTTAAATCCCCAAGGAGGTATCTGAATTCCACTTCGACAAAAGTCTGTCTCCTAAGCAAATAAAAATCACTTGGAAAGTCAGCAAAAGGGCTACTTTTATGGTATTAAAACAGACTCTTCCTCCATAGTTTTGCCCTCTTTGGCCTTCCTTCTTCCCACCGGCTTCCCCAGAACTAAGAAGCAAATGGGAAGAGAAGTGTGCGAGGAAAAGAATGAAAGGAACATGACCTGTAATCCTAGTACTTGGGAGGTTGAGACAGGAGGATCACAGCTTCAAGTCCAGCCTCAGCAACTTAGCGAGATCCTGTTTCAAAATAAAAAATAAAATTAGGGTTGGGGATGTAGCTCAGAGGTAGAATGTCCCTGGGTTCAATCCCAGTACCAAAACAAAACAAAAAACTAAAATATTGGTTATATATTGATTTAACATTAAATTAATTGCTTGTCTTCTTAGAGTTTAAAAGGTTTGCAGGCAGATGTTTTGAGTGGAGTAATGTTCTTAATATATTAAAAAAAGACAAGCTAAAACCAGTTTTTATTCTTCAGTAAATTTTTCTTTTGCCAACTTGAGTATTTAAAAAGTCATCAGGGGTTTTAGCTCAAGAGGGAAGGGTCCACACCTTACGCCGACTGGACAGACCGAGTAGTGCCCAAAGCACCCATGTACAACTTGGGAAGAGGGAGAAGGAGGCTCAAAGCTGCTGCAGGCACCTGGCACTGATCTGAAATGAACTGTGCCTCTCTGATGTTTCCAGTGCTGAGCCAATGTCTGCCTTTGCCGGGGCCTATTGTCTCCATTAGGGGCTCTTCATCAAAACAAATACTCTAATAAACATGCTTATTAAATTTTAGTTTTTTAATCTCGAGATCAGCTTATTTTTTTAACTTACCCACGTTTTATGTCCTTAGGCGCCTCTAATAGGCCCCAGCAGACCTTCAGTTAAATAAACAAACCATTAGGCTGAGAAACTATGTCAAAATGGGTACAATTAGCAGATTATTAATAAATCTAGTCACTTAAGAATTTTAGCCTTGACAAAGATGCTCCGGGGGAAATAAATTTAAAATATTCTAGCCCAAGGAAGCCCCCCACTAATGACTCGGTCCAAATACAATGAATTATTTATTTTAGATTCTCCTGGGCTCTGTAGGAATTTGGACTAATCCCACTGTAGGCTCCATCTTGGGTCGGGAGGGAAGACTATCATTGCCTGATTAATACTGGGGGTCTTTCTTTCCCCCAGCCTGGGGGTGGGGAGAAGAAGACATATTTGTTGAGGAACTCTGAGTGCTAGGTTGTGCATCTCCTGCACACTGCAGAAAGCGTGGAACCCCCTGACAAGCGAGGAAGCCCGAGAACACCTCCCTGCACGTGGGAGCTCTCGGTCACTGACAGACAAGGCCCTGTTCCACACACCAAGTGTTACATGCAGGGAGGTCACAGACAACTCAACCGGTGATGAGAGTGAGATTTCAGATTAGAATGGTTTCTCCTTGCCGCTGGAGGCTGGAATGATGTACTCTGCCTCTCTGATCACACATTCTGCCGCCCTCTCTCTTGGCTCCAGCCACACCAGCCGACTTGCTGTTGCCTTGCTCCCAGCTCAGGGCCTTTGTGCTTGCTGTTCAGCCTGCTCGCTCAGGGCACTCTTTGCCCAGGTATCAAAGTCTCAGAGGCTTCACACAGCCAGAAAGGTACCCCGTCTGCCCTTCTCTGTTCTCCTGCCCTGCTCATTTTTTTTTTTTTCGGTACCGGGGATTTAACCCAGGGGCGTTCTACCTCGGCGCCACACCCCTGGCCCTATTTTTTTATACTTTATTTTGAAACCAGGTCTCACAAAGTTGTGGAGGGTCTCACTAGGTAGAGAGAGAGAGAGAGAGAGAGAGAGAGAGAGCTGAGGCTGGCCGCGAACCTGGATCCTCCGGTCTGTGCCTCCCAAAGTACTGGGAATACAAGCGTGTGCCACCACGCCCGGCTGCCCTGCTCATTTTCTTAATAGGACTTGTTAGCATGTGAAATTAAACCAGGTATTGACTGTTGCCCTATCCCCATCAGAATGTAAGTACCATGAAGGCAGGGCCTTGTCTGACCGGCTTACTGAAGTTTGCCCAGACCAATGCCTGGCACAAATAAACGTGGGTGCTCGATAAAGGTTTGTAGATAAATAAGTGCAATAAGGGAGTCCAGGGTGTTAAGAGAACTCATTCTGGGGAGATGAGGGAAGGCTTCCTGGATCAAGTGGTATTTGCGGGACTCAGCCAGGCTTTTGGGAGAAGAGAGCTATGGAGGAGGGGAGACAGCATGAAAAATGGCCACAGAAACGAGGGCTGGGCCAGTGCTCGGATGATTGCAAAACCTTGGTAAAAGGTCAAAGAGGTGAGAAAGAGTCCCCATGTCTGGCCTGCAGCATCGTATCTGAGCTTGTTCCCAGTCCTCAGAAAGAGCTCCCCAGGGAGGAAGGATCGCAGGAGGCGATGTGCTGCTGAATGGCGCCATCTTGTGGCCAGAGCCTTTGGGAGGAGGCATCCGTGTCTAGACTAGGTGGCAACACCTCCCTTCTTGGAATCGCTCTTCTCTACCACACAGACAGTACTGTAGCAAGTTGGTCCTGTGGTAAAAGCACTCCCCAGGATATTTTATCTTGTTCAAAGTTGGACAATCGTCATAACAACAGCACATAATTCGCACCTCCTATGTTCTAGGGATCCTATGTATTCATTTAATCTTCACAGTACTGAGTAAGAATGGGCATCCCCGTTTCACAGAAGAGGAAGGCGAGGCCCGGGAGTTAACACCCAGGTGGCAGGGCCAGGAAGAGGTGATCAGGACTCACTGAGGCACTGGGCTCCGCATCCCCACTCCATGCCATGGTCGGTGCCATACTACGGGTGACAGAGCGAGGCCTGGCAGCTGTGGCATAGTCAGGACAGCAAGGAACAAGTGCCTCCACCTGCCCCCAGAGGACCCCCAGCCAAGGGAGCTGCCGAGAAAATAAGAAGAACTCCACAGCTGAGGACATCGCAGGGCGCAAACTCCAGCCCCCCTCCACCAGTGCTCAGGGCGCGGTGCCAGGGTGTCACTGTGCCAGGCCTGCCTTGCCCAGCCCCGCGCAAAGACAGCACGAAGGCTGCCGGGCCTGGGCGCACCGCTGCGTCTCTCAGCCTCCTTCACCATTTATGGTATCTGAGCCTCTGTCTGGCCTGACAGGCCAGTAAATCCCCCACGCAGGCAGCTTCTCATTCACGCAGGCTGTTCTTAGGGCAAACCCCAGCATGGCGGAGTTCTTGCTGAGACCTCTCTCTTTCCACTTTAATGCAAGCCTGGATAGGCGAGCATTTGCACCCCCACCCCCCTCCCAGGAATCAGGAGAAAGACCCCCCAAATTTCTTGATCTTCATCCGGGGACCCCACTTCCAGGCAACCAACCATTAGCTTGGCTGGGTCTCTCTAATCCAATCTAAACACTGACAACCCAGGACAGGCCCTGGATTAGCTGGCTGTTGGCTGAAGCTGGCGATGTAGAGTCTCAGCAAAGAGAAGCTGAGCCGCATGGCGCATCAGTGGCCATCCTGACTCCTGCCCCTTACAGACTTGGGGTGGGCTATGCTGACCTCTGAGAAGAGCACCCTGGTGGCAGGGGAGAGCTGCTCCCCAGGCTCCAGGAGACCAGGCCCTTCCTCGTAAGTCTCAACCTGCACCCACCTGAGCCCCCCATTAGCCATGAGATTAGAACTATGAGGATAAACAGGATAAATGTGTACACCAGAAGACAGGCTGAGAACTGCCAGGGGCTAGGCTAGCTCTGACCCGAGTGCGGAGGGCTTCCTGGAAGGAAGGGGCAGGCCGGTTCACCAGTGACTCCACACCCAGGCATTTCTTCAGAAAAATCAGAGTGCATTCCAAGCAGAGCCTCACAGAGCCAGCGTTGGCCACATTCCCTACTGCTGCCAGTTCCTTTCTCCCCACGGGAAGGACAGTGCCCATCCCACAGTGGCCTGCCTCCTCCTTTGGGCCAGGGGAGGTGTGCTCTGAAAAGGGCTGCCATGGAACAAGCCTGAGCTCAGAAGGCCAGCCTCACCTGCTAGTGTGGTGCACTTGGCAGTGACACTGACTTTGTTAGAGAGACCTCCAGACCCTCACATGTAAACCAGGGACAGCATCCCACCCCCAAGCTACTTAGGTCTCAGTGAGGTGACATGGGTAAAGTAGAACAGCAGGCAGAAGATGTTTTGCCCCTCTTCCTTTTCCATGAAACCATCTCCTGCAGCCTACCAGGTGTCTGCTCCCATTATAGGAGGCTCCTCCAAGAGGCCTGTGCCCTGGAGGACAAAGGGAGAAGAGGTGTGGTCTCCTGCTTGTCTGATGGAGAAGGCAGGCACACTGCACCCAGTCCAAGCAAGGACCCAGTCACGCTCAGCGCTGGGGGTGCAGGTCCAAGGTGAGGGAGGGAATCGGGCTTACCTGAAGGCCCTGGGCCTAAGGAGCACCTTCCTGGGAACTGTCTCAGTGCCCGCAGACCCCACAGCTCAGACAGATCAGTCTTGAGTCTGTGGTTCCCTGCGACTTCCGGAGACTAAGAGCTTGGCTGATCAATGGATGACTGTGATAATCAGATTACTGGACACCAGGCTGGTGATGTATAAGAACAAGCCTAGAGTGGTGGGGAGGAGCGGGGGCAGGAGAAGGGGGCAAGCTGCGCCCCCGGGAAACCTCAATACCACACTCTGTTACCCAGTGTCCCCAGTGCATAGTGGGTCACTGGGGAGACCCCTACTGGCTAAGGGGACATGTGGGTACTCCTCCTGTCTCCTCGCAGTGTGGGCGGTTTTCTTCCTACAAGACCTGGAGCTTTTGGAGCCAGGGGAGCAATGGCTCTTTCTCATACATTTTTTTTTCATGGCCCCAGTGGGTGAAGGGGTGGGGGACTGGCCCCCTCCCATGGAAGAGACCCCTAGCACTGAGAAGCCCCGGAGGCCATCTCCCCCACCTGCCTGCCTTCAAGCACAGGGCTTTCTGTGGAATCACTCCTCTGTCCCTAGGAGCTTTGGGTGGCCTCTCCTCTGCTGTAGCTGCCACCTGCCAGGAATGCTATGCAGTAATGCAGTAATGCAGTAATGCAGCAATGCATGCTGTGTACCCTCTGCTCCTGGGATGTGGGCCAGGAGCACCATCTCCTATAAAAATGTCCTTCCTCCAAAGCAGACAGACATGTGTGCAGGAGAGGTGCTTTTAACAGGTATTTGGAGGCTCTTACCATGGACGGTGACCCTGGCGCTGCAGGACACCTGACCCAAACTGTTCTCGGCCAGACAGGTGTAGGTGCCGTCGTCCTCTGGCAGGGCATCCTGAACATGGAGCTCAGCCTTGCCGGCCTCGCAGGTGGAGTGAGCATACTGGATGGGCTGCCCTGCAGAGGGAAGCACAGGAAGGCTCAGGCCAGGGAGATGGTGGTGGGACATGAACCCTGTCCTCAGCAGGCCTGCTGCTACCATGAAGCTGGGGCTGGCCCAGATCCATGGTGGGCAAGCCTGGGCCTGCAAAGATGGGGGAAAGAGATTCTGCAGAAATTTGGAAGGTAGGGAAAAAAGGGAGACAGATTTTGGGATTCTGTACCAAGTAAATAGTCTCCATTCCATACCCTCAGCCTCATAGCATTCTACGCCTGGAAAAAAGCTTGCACGGTCATTTGGCCCATAGCTCAGGTCAGCCACAGAGGACCTGCCCAGACTGAACGTGTGGCTCCCAGCTCTTTTTAGATGTCTGTAGAAACAATGACTCTATTTCCCATTGCAGATATTTATCAGAAAGCAATTCCTTATACCCACCCTGATGTTACAATTTGGTCCATTTCTTCTATGTAATTAGGTACATTTTACCATTTGTGGAAAATTTAAGTATGGGGAACAAAAAATGACCCTGGCTGTTCTGCGAGAAGCCCTTTACTCAGGTCACTTTACATGAAGTCCTGCATGGAGACAGGAATGCAGCCATGAACCTCCATGGTGGTTTCTTCCATTCTAGATGTTCCTGGGACTTCATCATTCCAGGAGGGGGGGGAAACCATCTCATTACTGAAGATTCTGGCCTTAGAGCAGGAATGTGTCCACTTGCCATATAGGAAGCGACTGTCAGTTCCTTCCCTTGCCAGGCCCCAGGGTCCTGGTTTACACTTCATAAAACCGGGGGTGGGCAGAGGGGGGTGGGAGAAAGTACAGAAGGAAATGCTCTCCTTGCAATGCAGTGTTTTCTTCTGCACATAGCAACACCTCATGTCTCCATGACAGTTTGGCAAGGAGACCGCCAAGGCCGGCACAGGGCCGGAGGGGAGTCTTCCAGATCCACTGCACTTCATACAAATGGGGCTGGGGGGAACGGCAGGGGCCGGGAGCCTGCTGCCAAGGGGACTGAACACGACTCTTTGCTTTCATTTTCTGTGACAATGACACCCACAAATCTCTTCCTTAGCCCACCAGCCATTCCCTGACTGCAGCCAAGGGGCTTTGCCGTCCACACATGTGCAGACAAGCTTTGTAAGAGCTCCCCTTTTACTGGAGCACAACTCATTTTGGCCCCACAAACAGGGATGGGATGAAGGCCCCAGAAAGGAGCTGCTGGCTCAGAGCACTTGAGAATTGGGAGTCATGAAACTCCCAGCCTGAGAGCTCACAGCCAAGGAAACCCAACTTGAGCATCATCGCCCTCTAGTGAGAGCAGCGTGGAAATGCCAAGATTCACCAATAATTCAGCCCTGAGAGGTGTAAACAGGGGTTCAGCGAAGTACAGTCCAAGGGCCAGATACAGCCTGAGGCCTGTTTTTGTACAACCAGCAAGCTAAGAATAGTTTTTACATATTTGTGTGTGTGTGTGTGTGTGTGTGTGTGTGTGCATGTATGTGTTACTGAGGATTGAACCCAGGGGCATTCTACCTCAGAGCTATACTCTCAGCCCTTTTTTATTTTGAAACAGGGTCTTACTAAGTTGCTGAAGGTCTCGCTAAGTTGCTGAGGTTGGCCTCAAACCTGTGATCTTCCTGTCTCAGCCTCCCAACTACTTGGATTATAGGCATGTGTCACCATACCCAGCTGTTTTTACATATTTTTAATTTGGAAAACTTCACATAAGAAAATTACATGAAATTCATATTTCATTGTCCATAAATAGAGTTCTGCTGTAATACAGCCACACTCATTCATTTGCATATGGTCTATCCTGTTTTGATGCAACAACAGTGGCATCAAATAGCTGTTACAGAAGTTGTATGGCCCCAAAAGCTGGAAAGATTTAGTATCTGGCCCTTAGAGAAAATGTTTATTGACCCCTATTCTAGATTCTGAGCCAGGCAGAATCCTCACTTGGATCCATTATTAGTCCTCCTGTCCACACTCTGTTCTAGCTGTAAGGAGTCTGCATCCTCGTGGTCAGCCGCAGGGCCCTGCAGGGCAGGAGCTCTGTCCTTAGGTGAGGGGTGGAGGGAGGCAGGCTTCAGTCCTCACTTTTCTGCCCAAGCTGACTACATGTAGAAGAGAACAGGCACCTCCTCTCTCTCCAAGATACTTTCTAGCAAAGAGTGAACAAGCTGTACCAACATGGGAGGTTCACAGGCAGTGTGTCTCGATGCAGACACAACTGGGGACTACCTGGTGCCCAGGTGATGGGCACTGCCTCTTAAGGAGCCTGTTCCATCAGACCTGAGAGCTAGTCTAGACCCCAAACCTTCTGTTTCCTCATCTCCCCATCAATAAAGAAGACAGTACCCAGAGAGGTAAAGTGGGGTGTCCCAGGTACCCTGATCACCCAGTGATGGGGAGGACGAGCACCTGTGCCTCCCGACTCTCCGCGGATGCTCCTTCATCCTCCCTGCGACTCCCCAAAGCAGGCCCGGCCCAAGCTCAGTCATAAATCAGAATTCTCCCACACTTTTGAAATTTAAATTTCTTTTAAAAAAGGGATTTAAAAATTATAGTGATTAATTTTTTCAAAGAGCCTTACTTGGCAAAAGAGAGAGAGAGAGAGAGAGAGAGAGAGAGAGAGAGAGAGAGAGAGAGTTGGCATGGCTGTATGGCTGTATAGGGCTATAACTAACATTAAAAAGAATAACTAGTCTAGGACCCCCAGAACCATCTGGCACTAAATAAAAAGCAAACTTCCTTGAACAACTTCTGGTGTGGTCCACTAGTTTGTTTATTTGTTCATGTATTGACTCAACAAATATTTACGGAGGACTTCTTAGTAGACTGGTCACAGGAAAAGAAACGAAATTGCTTGTGCAACTGTGTGTCAGGAACTTCATTAATCATTTTGTACACACGGGCTATTTAATTTCACAACTGCTACCCTGCAAGGCTGGCGGCATCGTCCCGCTGTGTAGATGAGGAGCTCAAGGCTCCAGCAGGTGGGGACCTTGCTTGGCCAGTCGGTTGGGGAGTTGCTTCCTGTGCTATCTCCGTACCCCGTGCTTCCAAGGTGCAGCTGGTGCAGAGTGAAAAGTGAGAATTCAGGCAGGCCAAAGGGCCCATGGGGCTGGGCACAGGGAACTCACCATTGAGCAGCCAAGTGATTCGGGGCACTGGGGTCCCTTGTACAGAGCATTGCAGCACAAAATCCTGGCCCTCGATGACAGTGCAGTCCTTCAGGGTGCTGGAGAATGAGGGGGCCACCTCCATGGTGGCCAGCCCTGTGAGGGCAAAGAACAGACAGGCCCGCTCAGAACACGGCTCACCTACACCAGTGACTGATGTGGCCATCCCAAGCCCCACGGGCACCGGGCATCCTCAGCTGACTGCCCTGTCTACCTTCACACTTAGGAAGCAGCAGACCAGGCCCCTGGAAGGGCCCTTCCCAGGCACAAAACCCTTAGCTCTGGGGTGCTCAGACCTGGCCTGCCTTTTGTCCTCAGTGGCTCAGGCGGCTGCTGTCTGGTCTTGTCCTTTGTTGTCCTGGGGCATCCTGAGAGCTCCTCCTTCCCTTTTTGGTCTGACTTTCTAGTATCTCATGTCCTGTCAGCGATTACACCCTCTCATTAATATATTTTTACTTATAGAGATCACAGGCCCACAGTGAGTATATTTCAATTTTAAATTATTCCAATTATTTTTTCCAATTCCAGGACTGAATCAAATGACAGACTCACATGTGTTCTGGTTTTCCAAGGGTGGCTGGAGCCCTAACCTAGATTCAGGGTTGGAACTGGGGGGCCTGGGAGTATGCATTGACTCTAATGCACTTTCTATTTTTAGGGAACCACTGAACTGAACTTTCCAAAGGCCTTCTATGTCAGTGAATTGGGAAACACTTTGCCATTGGGGACCTTAATTAAGAACAATAGGTCTGGGTGTGGTGGTGCATGTCTGTACCCTAGTACTTGGGAGGCTGAGACAGGAGGATTGCAGGTTCGAGGCCATCCTCAGCAACTTAGGCCATATTTCAAAACAAAAAATAAAATAGGGCTGGGGGTATAGCTTGGAGGTAGAATCCCCTGGGTTCAATCCCCAGTAACACACACACACACACACACACACACACACACACACACACAGCAATAGGGTTGGATAATATCTACTCTACCAACCAGAACTAGCTGACTGGATTTAGTGATCAGCAGATACATCCCTGGCGCTTTTCAATGCATGAGAGGGAAGCCATGCTATATCACAGGGTGATGTGGGCAAGGAAATTAGTAATATCTGAGGGCCTCCTACATGCCAGGTATTCTCCTAGGTGTGACTGTGACAGTGTTAGCTCATTTTATAGGTGAAGTTCATCATCTCCCAGGGCTGAGCCTAAGTGAGGCAGGTTTCACGGCTAGCTCTCTGACTCTACAGCCACGTCTTGTCTTCTGGATCCCGAGGAGAGGGGAGGCAGAGGAGAGCAGCTGTGAGACAGAGCAATGATGCCTCTAAACAGGCTTGGTACTGAGGAAGGGCTGGACAGAAGACCCCAAGAGGTGTAGGGAGGCGCCATTTCCACCCTTCCCCAGCCAGTGTCAAATTCCCTCACCAGAGAATGCCTTTGGGAGTCACTGAAAGGATTATGGGCTTTCATAGTAGGTCAACTTGGGTTAGAAACATGCTATCTTTCATGAGGCATGTGACCTTGGACAAGTCAACTTCACTGTAGCTCAGTATTCTCATCTGGAAAATGGATGTAGCTGTACTTTTCTCATAAGACTGCTGGAATACTTAAATGCCACAAGTAGAGCATTTAGCACAAAGTCTGGCCCATAGGACATCCTCAATGAGGGCTCACAACTGCTATCAAAGGGAAGCTGTGCATAGAAACTCTCCTTGGAGCAAGTATAGTTTGTGCTGAGAGAGTGTTTGAGGGTCATCAGGCAGAAGGAAGATTTTCTTTCCTTTTTCAGCACAGAGAAGACCAAGGACATGCCAAGAAACACAAGGCCTCCTCATACGTGAAAAGAGAGACTGAAGAAAGGGAGGCAGAGTGAATCATTGCTAGATAAGACCTTTGTAGAGGTGGGGAGGGATAGGAAGAGAAGGGTAAGGGAACAGCTCTTCTGCAGTGAGAGGAGGAAAGAGGGGTTGGTAGCAGAGGCTAAAAGAGCACATGTCACATGCTCGTGTCTTGGTAAAGTGTTTGCCAAGAGTGAAATAGGAGTTTGGGAGCTAGAGAAGTAGTAGTTAATGTCTTCAAGAAGATAGAGGGTTGCAAAGCTCTTGTGAAATGGCAAAGACCTTTATGATCTACTCCTCCATAAAAGCAGTGAGAATACTGGCAAAGAGTCTAAAACCAACTTTTCCAGAACTCTGGAGATTAACCAAAGGCTTGCAGCTTTCTTAGGAGCATTCATTTACAAACAAACAATAAAACCAAACCCCACCCCCAAACTCAGCTGAATCTTGGTAAGAATAGCAAGCTTTGTGGCACATGAACTCCCTCCCCCCCCTCCCCTTGCTCTGTGGCGACTTTGAAACCCAGCAGTAACTATGGGTCCTGTGAAAAGCAGTTCCCTAGCAGGGGAGAACAGAGTCAGACCTCCTGGACAACCCCATCCCCAAGAGAACAGTCTCCACTGGACAGGTCTGGCAGCTCCTTCCAACGTGCATTTTCAGGGCTGTCTTTATTTGACCTGACTCAGAACTTGATCTATATGAACAGTCCTATCTCCAGGTGTTTGTATGAAATGATCAATGGCAGTTGTTTAACATTGCAAGTACACAGGCAGCAGTATCAGCTGGTGCTAACAAGAGCCCAACCTAAAATCTTAAAAGGAAAAACTGGGAAATACCCATGGCTTTGAAAAACTCTTATATATTCTTGAGAGCCTGAAAGCCACACGCAGGTGCAGGGCTGTGCTCATGCCCCAGAAAGAACTGAGCTCCTCAAGATTTCGCCACCTCCCAGTAGCACCATGGATGAGGGACCAAGCCTCCAACACATGGACCTTTGGGGGACAGTCCAGATCCAATCGATAGCACTGGACTATTTGTCACGAGTGGCCACTGAAGTCTGCTTAGTTACCTTAGTGATTTGCTAATGACTAGAGATTTCCTTAAATGCCTTAACTAAGTACGCTCCACACCTTTGCTGAGTTCCATGTATGTGTTGGGGAATATCTTCAGTGCTCCGGCGGGTACTTCACAACTCTCCCCTTGCCTTTACTTCCTGCTTGTTCAGAGCCTCCAGATCAGTCAGAGGTGGAAGTTAGGTCATTGGGGAAGTGTCCTTGAGGGGGATATTGGGACTCTGGCTTTTTCTTGTCTTTCTTTATCTCCCAGCTGCCACAAGGAAGCAATTTCTTCTACCAAACACTCCCACCACCACAGACCCAAAAGTAACAGAGCCACTGACCATGGACTGAACCCTCTGAAACAAAACC
Organism: Glis glis; assembly: GCA_004027185.1. Taxonomy (NCBI): domain Eukaryota; kingdom Metazoa; phylum Chordata; class Mammalia; order Rodentia; family Gliridae; genus Glis; species Glis glis. The sequence continues at coordinate 19,732 of PVJS01015637.1, read as the reverse complement.
ATGAACCATAATTGACCTTTCCTTCCTTTAAAGTTGATTATCTCAAGTACTTTGTCACAGTGATAGAAAGTGACCAACAATCCAGACTTTACAGACTGGGAGAAAATAATTGTAAATCATATGTCTGATAAGGACTTATATCCAGAATACATAAAGAACTCTTACAGCTCAACAATAAAAATGACCCAACTAAAAATGGGCAAAACATTTGAAAAGGTATTTCTCCAAAGAAGATACACAAATGGCCAGTAATCACACAAAATGATGATCAACATCACTAGTCATCAGGGAAAAGCAAATCAAAATCACAAGGAGATGGCTGTGTATGACTATAATTAGAAAATAGAAAATAATAGTGTTGGTGATGATGGAAAGAAATTGGAACATTTGTACACTGCTGGTGGAGTGTAAAATGGTGTGACCACTGTGGATAACAGTTTGTCAGTTTAGCTGGGCATGGTGGCGCATGCTTGTAATCCCAGTACTTGGGAGGCAGAGACCGGAGGATCCGGGTTTCCGGCCAGCCTCAGCTACTTAGTGAGGTCCTCTGCAACTTCATGAGACCCAGTTTCAAAATAAAGTATAAAAAATAGGGCCGGGGGTGTAGCTCAGAGGTAGAACACCCCTGGGTTCAATCTCTGGTACCGCAAAAAAAAAAGGTTTGTCAGTTTCTCAAAATATAGTATTACCATATGACCCAACAATTCCACTCATAGGTATATACCCTCAAAATTGAAAATAGGTATCAAAGAAAACTTGTAAACAAATGTTCATAGCAACACTCTTCTCAATAGCCAAAAAGCAGCAACAATCTGAATATTCATCCTCTGGGTGGATGAATGGATAAACAAAATATGTTATATCTATACAATGTAATATTATTCAGCCATAAAGGTGAAGTACTGATACATGCCACAACAGACATGAATCTTGAAAACATTCTGCTAAGAGAAAGAAGCCTGTCACAAAAACCCACATATCGAATGGTTCTGTTTACATGAAATGTTCAGAACAGGCAAATCCATAAGAGACACAAAGTAGATTATCAGGGGCTGGGAGATGGAGGGACGAGTATTGTTTGGAAACAGGATTTTTTGGGGGAAGGGCAATAAAAATGTTCTGAAATTAGATGGTGGTGATGGCCACACAACTCTGTAGATATATTAAAAATCAGTGAATTAGACACTTCAAAAGGGTGGCTTTTATGTTATATGAATTACATCTTAATAAAGCTGCCAGACAAAACAAAATAAGATAGGGGCCCAGTCTGAGATGAATTACCCCAAGATGTGGACCTAGATAAATTCACTGAAGATGAAGCCATAGGAGAAACAGGCTCTCTGGTACATGGTTAACCTTTGGTAGACCTGAAACCACACGTCTGCCCCTACAGACACAGAGCCCTGGCCTGGCTGAGGAGGCAAGCTTCAGGACTTGTGAGCTGCCTCCCGGCACTTTCACCTCCAAGTGGAATGGAGAAGATCCCTGGCAAAGAAATTCACCAGCATAGTAAAAATCCCAGTTAAAAAGTGAATAATTTACAATGCACCAATAAATGAACATAAAAAGTTAAAAAAAAAAGTGAACCAACAGTATTCAGTGACCCCCTGACTCCTTCCCATGAACCTCAGTGTCCCTTCTTGGAGGCAACTTGTGTGACCTTCCAGGAATGTTTTATGCACACACAAGCATCTTCTTGTACGTGCATACATAGATCTTTTCTTCCTTTTACACAAATAACATATGACACATGAAACCCACACTTCACTCTTTTCTAGAACTAGTGTATCTCAGACACATTTCACCATAAGAATCTACCAAGGCTGAAGGCTGAATGGTATTCCACTGGGTGGATGAACCACTAAGTTATTTATTATGGAAGACTTCAAACATGCACAAAAGTAGAGAAAACAATACAGTGAATTTCTCTGTACCTCTCAATTTTCATTTATATGTCCCAAATATTGTCTCATTGATACCACTGCCAATATCCCCCAAACATGCATTATTTCTAAGGTAATTATCAGAAATTATATCATTTTACCAGTAAACAACTCAGTTTGCATCACTAAAATATATGAACTAAAAAATAAACTATGAGACTACATCATAATAGAGCTAATTTCTTTATATCAAATAAGCTTGTCGATGTTCAGATTTTTCTGACATTCTCATAAAATTTTTTAAAAAGTGTCTCAGCCAAGATCCATATAAGGCCCATAAATTATAACTGTTGATGTCACTTATGTATCTTTTAATCTAAATTTCCTATAGCAGCTGGGCTTGGTGGTGCACGCCTGTAATCCCAGTACTTGGGAGGCTGGGACAGGAGGATCACAGATTTGAGAATAGCCTTAGCAATGGAGTGAGATTCTCAGCAACGTAGTGAGAACCTGTTTCAAAATAAAAAGGGCTGGGATCAATCCCCAGTATCACCAAAAAAAAAAAAAAGATTTTTTTTCCATAGCTTATTCCTCCTTCTTCCTCCTTTTTGTATGTACTGAGGATTAAACCTAGGGGCATTTTACCTCTGAGCTATGCCCCCAGTCCTATTTTCTTTTGAAACAGGGTCTTGCTAGGTTACTGCACTGGACTTGAACCTGTGATCCTCCTGTCTCAGCCTCCTAAGTACTAGGATTACAGGCGTGCACCACCGCACCTGGCTGCTCCCTTCTTTTTCCCTTTTGTTTTGCATGCAATTTCATGGGCAAAGGTTATCTGTCCCATAAGAGTTTCTAACAGCCTGCAGTTTGCTAATTCTAGCCTTATAGTATTGTTTAACCATTTCCTTAATGGTATGACATGGGTCTAGGGTCCACAACTGCATTTAAATGAGTAGAAAATGCTATAGAAAGACAAATGGGCACAAGGATATTTATCATAGGTTTTGTTTGGGTTTTTTCAGTACTAGATATTTAACCCAGGGCCTTACACATGCTAGGCAAGTGCTGTACCACTGAGTTACAACCCCCATCCCTATTTAACATAGTTTTATTATAATAGTGAAAAATGGAAATGATTGAAATATTCAACAAAATAAGAACAGGCCTAAATTATATATATCCATCCCACAAAATATTATATGGCCATTAAAAATCATGCTTTCAAAGAATATTAAATAATATAGAAAGATGTTTATGCTACATGAGCAAATTAGGATAGAAAGTAGTATACAAACAGCACAATGCTGATTTTGTTTAAAAAACATTAAAATATTTATTTTGGAGTCATAAGATTTATATATGGTTTAAATGCCCCACAATGAACATGCATTACTTTTATAAACAGATACTGCAATAAACATAAAAGATGTGGCATCCCACATCATCTCACATTTCTCTAAACCTGTACATTTAGTGAACACTTGGTTCTCTGTGGTTACAAAAGTTGAGTCACAGCACTACTTGGATAGCTGAGGGACCTAAAAGAGGTAGCTCTCAGCTGGGCTGGGAGCGGGGCCTGGGCAAGTTTATTTTGAGGTAATTCTTATGTGACTCCTGATTAAGAGTCACTGGCTGAGCGCAATGTATTTGGCCTTAGCATGTGGGTGGAGGTGATGTTTCTGTTGTAGACGTGGGGTGTGGGGCCATAGGAGATGAACCGTCTGCAATCCGGGAAGCACCCCGTGAATGGTCCCCCACTGGAATCCAGGGTAACCTGGAGGGAGGTACTCACTTTTCACTAGGAGGGTCCAGCTGCAGGACACCTGCCCTTGGCTATTGGAAGCTGTGCAGCTGTATTTTCCACTGTCCCTGGCCCGTGCTCGCAGCAGACGGAGGTAATGGGATCCGCCATCTTCATAAATCTCAATAGCACCTTCTCGTCTCCTCACGGGAACACCATCCAGAAACCAGGCCACTTCAGGCTTTGGGATCCCTGAAACTATAGGACCAGGCGAAGAACATGAGCCCCCAGGAGCACACACTGTTCACTGGGTGGGGTAGGGAGAGCTCAGGCTGTGTGGGTGGCTTTTCACTTTCCAGCCTGTTTCTTTGCTCTAACCCCAGGCTCCAGAAGAGTTAATGTCCCAGAACAGTGAGGGTCCTTGGGGAGGAGAAAGCAAGAGTGAAGGGCCAGGTCTGCAGGTTGGCCAAAACCAGGAAAGGGAGGAAAGAGAAGAGGAGAACCACTGTTTGTTTTCTGATGATAAGAATTAGGGCACAGGACCTATGCTTTATTTTACAAGCAACAATAGACTACTGTTGGGTGTCACTCCAGAATAAAGGACTTGTCTAGACTGAGTCCTTCCTGAAGGGAAGCCCCCTGGAAGGTGGCTTCCTGGGGGACCTAGACCAGAGGGTGGGTGGATGTAGGAGGTGCAGGCCAGCTGTGCACTGAAAGAAGGGGGTGGCTGCCAAGGGGCTACATGTTGGGAACCAGTGACCTCAATCAGCTCTGCTTACCTTCACACCTGAACCTGACGGTTTGGTTTTCACTAACTTCATGGCTTTGGGGTTTGCTCTCAAACTTGGGGAACGCTGAATCCCTCTGGCTTTCCATGGGAGTTTTACTGGTAGCGACCTTGCTTACAATGTCTGAGCTTCCCAGGCCAGTCTGCCTGATGGAGAGGCTGGCTGGCTGGGGAGCAGACGACCTCTTGCTGTCTTCTCCAGGAGAGAGGACCCCCAAGACTGGTGCTCTTCGTTCTGGCTGGACTCTTGTGGCCTGCAGGGTGATGGTGCTGGAAGTCTTCTGCAGGACGGGGGTCTGCAGGACCTTGCTGGGCAAGTCCCTGCACGGTTCTGGTGCGAGCTCCCGCAGGGTCTGTGGCTGACTACTCGTGGCCCAGGCTGGGCTCGCGCCACCTCTCTGGGGGCTGGAGTGGTTTTTGCTTTCAGCTGCAGTCTCCGGGCTGTCCAGTTTCTGCCCCTTTGAGATTCCATTGGTCACCTCCTTTCTGATGTCTGAACTAGGGGCCTTTGTTCCTCTTACCAATGACCTGTGTGTGGTGGTGGAGGGGTTGGATGGAGGGGAGAAGGAGGGTGATTATCTGGTTACTCACAAACATTACTCATCACAAGCACAGATTCCAGGGATCACAGAAGCCCACAGAGTAGGAGCGAGAAAAAGCAAAAGTATTTCCTTGCAGTTTGCTTAGTTTCCCAAGCCAGAGCACCAGCACCATTCCTGACACTTCTCTGTCCTGTGCCTCCATCCATAGCCCCATTTTATCTACATTTCTCTCCTCCCTGGTGCCCCAAGTTCAAACCACCCAACTGATTTCCCTTCCCCACAGCTTCTCTTTGATCCAATTCTACACAGCAACTGTAGTCAATCTTTTAAAAACACAAATTGAATTATGTCACTTGAAGCTCAAGGATTTTCCAACAGTTTTCCATTCTTTTTAGAATAAAACTGGGGACAGGCACAGTGGCCCAGGCTTGTGATCCTAGTGATTTGGGAGGCTGAGGCAGGAAGATTGCAAATTTGAGGCCAGCCTGGACAACTTAGTGGACCCCACCTCAAAATAAAACATAATAAGGGCTGGGGTGCAACCCAGTGGTGGAGCACCCCTAGATTTGATCCCCAGTATTGCATGAATAAATAAATAAATAAATAAATCTGAGCCTTATAAAATGCTCCTAAGTAAGGGCTGGTGTCCACTGTCTCTGAACCCTCACGACACTGTCCCACTGCCCGCCAGGCTGCAGCCACCTGGGTGTTCTTTTGAGGCCCTAAGTCCCGCCGCTCACCTCAGAGCTTTTACACTTGCTGTCCCCTATGTTTGGAACATGTTCTCCCTGAGCTTTTTTTCACCTGATAATATTCCACTTCATAAGTCTGAGCCCAAATATGGAGTTTTCAGAAAGGGTGTCCCTAACCCTTTCATCTAAATTAGCATCTCTGTCCTTCTTCCTCACAGATGGATCACAGTTGCAATTACATATTTGTGCAACTGCCTAAAGCCCTCCTCTACAGTAGAGTATACCCACGGTCTAGCTCTGCACATCACACAGGAAGCTCATCATGACTATGGGCTGAGCAGTGAGTGGAGTCTGGCTTCCTAAGAATGGCTGACTTGGGAGGATACTGAGATGGAGGGCGGCATTGAGTTTTCAAGAGTCTCAATACCAATGGCCACCCTGATACAGAACCGGATGGCATATCATAATAGGAGAACAAAGTAGAATACCCCAAATAAAACAACACTCCCAACACTCCCAAACAGTCACTTCTTCTCTATAAGATAATTTGAAAATTTAGGGCATTTCTTGATGACATCCTTCTTTCCTTGCAGGGCATTTCTTTTTTTTTAATTTTTTTTTTTTTTTTTTGCAGTACCAGGGACTGAACCCAGGGCATTCTACCTCCAAGCTATACCCCCGGCCCTATTTTTTATACTTTATTTTGAAATAGGGTCTCACGAAGTTGCAGAGGGCTTCACTAAGTAGCTGAGGCTGGCCACGAACCCGGATATTCCAGTCTCAGTCTCCCAAGTACTGGGATTACAAGCGTGTACCACTACGCCCGGCTTCTTGCAGGGCATTTCATGATAGAAAACATAGCAATAACAAAGCTTAGACATACCTATTGGCACTGTCCAAACCTGGAAAAAAGGGGGAAGGGCAGAAAGATGGTTAGTGGAATATTTTATAAGCCCAGAGAAGAAAATGGTAAGACAACATCCCTTTCCTTTATTACAGAATTATCCGGTCCCCAGGTTCTCCCATCACTAAGGTCCCACCATGCGTGGCTTCTTCTGGTCTCCTTGGAGTTGAATTTCTTTGGCTATCTAGAAGTTTCTCCTAGACCAGAGAGTAACTGTCAAAGCTTCAAGGGCCGCCCTTCCTGGCTTTTTAACAGTGACTGGGGCCCTGAGGGCATGGAATCTGTCTCCCTTCATCCACCAGGAGGAAATAAAAACCAAAAGAGGAACAAACCAAAAAACCTATGTACTGAAAATGACAGACCCAAACACTTCAACTTACCTGTGGCCCTCAAAAACAGACCCCAAAAGTGTTCATGCTTGACAAATACATGCTTTAGAAACATATAAAGTGTGCTTTTATTCCATTCTTCCAAGAAAAAATCATAAATATTTGCTTTTCCTGTCATATTCTTTTTTAACTTTTATCATGGAAAATTCCAAAATATACAATAGTAGAGAGAAGGATATCACAAAATCTGAAAGCCATCACAAGGTTAAGGAAATAGCCACATTTTCCCAGTCTTATCTATTCCTTTTTGTCTTGTTTTGTTCGTTTGTTTTTGAGTACTTTAAAATGAAGCCCAGACAACATATCATTTTGTCATTAAGCGCATTAGGAGGGAGAGGCTTTTAAATTCAATGGTAGGGTAAGTAAAGGGAGAGGGGTTAAAATCCCGTTCCAGATGCCCGATGATAGTCCTGACCCATAAAGTCACATTCTTTGATCAGGACCAGGATTTCTTATTTTAATGGTGTCCAGTAGACTAGAAATACCGGCACGTACTATACATAGCGAGTCAGGATTGTTTTATGAAATTTGTTTCAGTTAAATATGTTTATATAGGCACATATGTTCTGGTTGCAATGTAAAATAAATTTTTTTTCCTGTGGATTGTGAAAAACACTCAGGCCAAAGAAAATAAAGGGAGCAAGAAGGCATAGTTTCTGAGAAAGGAAGGAGATGCAAAAGAGAAAAATCATAGAAGGAAAGAGGAAAAGAAAGGAGGAAGAAGGAGTCACTTCCCTTCCTGGCCTCAGGCCAAAGCCGATTTCTGTGACCAATAAAATCGGTGACCGTTGGATGTCATGTCCAGTGAAGTGCCGTCAAGCCCCCTCCCTATTGACGTGCTCTGGCTTCCCCAGGCTGGCCTTGGAGGAACCCAGAGAAGCATAAGGAGGCACATCCAGAGAGATCTCAAAGTGAGCAGTGCCAGGGGCTGGTGATTCAAGAAAGCAAGAGGCAGGAGAGAACGGGGATGCCGACATGTCCAGTCTGGTAAGAAGGAACAGGAGATGCTGGGTGGAAAGAGTTAGGGGAAGGAACATCTGGTTTGAAGGACAGAGTTAAACTTTAGGCAGGGGTGATGGCAACACTCTTCCAAGTAGCAATTTGAGATATGGAAAAAGGCGTCTGAGTGAGAAGAAAGGACTGAAGACACAGGGGTGGGGTCCAGTGTAGAGAAACAAATGAGGGGGGCAGCGGCTCACAGCATCTTCCTCCCAGTCTGGGTCTGTGCTGTGGGGCCCTACCCTTTTCTTTTTGCTGGAGACCCACCACTGGGGATGCACAGGTGAGTGTGCCACAGGCACACACACACACACACAGATGTGTAATGGACAAGCATCCTGGGTGGGGGTCTCACCCAGGCAGGGGCCCCTCTGCTCAAGCCCCACCCCTGTACCTGGGATGGAGAGCTCAGCTGACATGGAGGCCTTCCCTGACCCGTTTACCACCATGCACGTGTATACGCCTACATCATCCTGGGTGACCTCGCGGATTTCCAGAACCTGCATCCCATTCTTCTCAGACATGGATACGCGGGCACTTGGCTGCAGTGGGACGTTTCCCTGTGGATAGCAGTAGAGTGCTTGGTCACAGATGTCACATCTGCTCACCCTTTGGCACTGTCCTCTTGCCAATCATGTGGGACGGACACCAGGGCGGGGCAGCATAGCCCTCTGCTCTGGGCTGTGCCTACAGGCTCAGAAAGCAGTCTCTGGAGTGTCTAAGTGCCCTGACTTGAGGTCTGTGTACATGGTGTAGTGTCTGGTCCAGCTCAGAGAAGATGTGTGAAACTGCTTCAAAGGAGTCCGAGCTGGAGGTAGGAAACCCTTCATTTTTCCTTACCTTTCTATTTCTTTTATGCTTTCCCCAGGGTGAGCAGAAGAATTAGCAAGTCAGTAGAAGGTATCCTATCACCCACTTTTTTTTGTACTGAACCCCATGACATTCTACCTCCAAGCTATACCCCTACCCCTATTTTATTTTTTTATTTGAAACAGAGCCTTGCTAAGTTACTGAGGCTGGCCTCAAGCCTGTGATCCTCCTATCTCAACCTCCCAAGTACTAGGATTATAGGCATGTGCCACCATGCCCAGCTCTTCTCACTCATTTTTATCCAGGAGTTTTGTCTCTGAGAAACCTACTCTTCCTAGACTTGCCCTCACCTGTTCCACCCTCACCAGTCCCTCTGTCTCCACCTCCCCACACCATGGCATGCTCCACCTGTCTTCATTTCACCCAGCTCTGAATGATTTATGAAGCACTTCCACACGAAGTCTCCCAACATTTTGAGGCAGGTGGTATTATTTCTACCTCACAGGTGAGGAAACAGGGCTCCAAGAGATCAAATGACTTGTCCAGTACTACATGATTTATGGACCAGGGAGCTGAGGCCCTACCTTCATATTCCACTCTCTTGAGGTGTTTGTTCAGGTCTGTTTTGACTTAGAAGTTTTAAGCTGTTTTGTGAGCATGAGGATTATAGGAACACTGTGGTTTGAGTAACAGAAGGAGAGTGTGCAAACAGAGGCAAGGACAAGCATCCCTATCTAACAGACAGAGCACCCTCCAGAACCATCTGAAACAGAAGGAACCCACTGGAATGACTCCCATGAGTCCAAGGTCTAGCCTGAACTCTCAGGGTCACCTGGCCTAGGTCAGAGTCAGGGCAGACAAAACCTCACCTTGAGCCAGGTGACCTGTGGTTGGGGCCGACCAGTGATCTTGCAGGAGAATCGCCCCATCTGTCCCTCTTTGACCATCGCTCGGCCCAGCTTGGTAGCAAACTTTGGTGGGCACTCGCCCCAGATGCTAGGACGAGTCTCCACCGCTGGGGCTGAAAATCTGTCCCTGGGAAGAAATCAGTAGAGAATCCAGTCCTAGACAAGGCAGCAATTCAATCCTCCTCCCTCCCTCTCTCCCTCCCTGCCCAAGTCACTTAAGTTGTGGTCAGAAACCATGCAAGTATAGCCTTCCCAACTCTCCATCTCCAACATTTTCTCTTGCCCCCTTTCAAAAAAAAAAAGTGTGGCACCAAAACCTAGCTCCTCCTCTACCTCCTAGACATGCAGCTACACTTCATTTCCAAGTCTCCCTTGCAGTTAGAGACACCTGAATTCTACTGAGCTCTGGCCAAAAGCCTGAGTTTTGGCCAATTGACTGTGAGCAGAAGTGTTATATGTGACTTCCAGGGCTGAGTCATGGAAATCTTCTGCAAGATTCTCTACGCTTTTTCTTGCCCACTCTGCTGGCTAGATGCAGAGGAGCCAGGAGATGGAGCTACAAAATGGAGGGGGCCTGCGCTCCTGGAAGACAACCCAGAAGGCTCTCCGCCTGTTCAAGAACATCTGAACTGAACTCCCCGTCACTGAGAAATAAGCTTTCCCTGTGTTGAGCCACTGCTACTCGCCTCTTCTAAGTCGGCTCATTTAAATCTCCTATTACCTTGCTTGTCGGAGTTCCCTGCAGACTATATCCAGCCACACTTTCCACTTCCTTAGCATTTAGCAGCTGGACCAGTCACAGGCGCTCCCCCAGAGGCTGCCAGGTCAGGAGGTGCCATGGGAATGACACATCACTGGGCTCCCACCATTATATTCTAGGATGCCCAAGAAGACTCACTCCCTAGAGCTATCCTGGTCAAAACGGCAGAAAGAGCCAACTCAACCCTGACTCTGGCTTGAACACCCCAGAACTTACCCCAAGGTTTTGGAAACAACAGGTTGACCATGCTTCACAAAACTCCCTGTGGGTATGAAACAGAAAGAGGACGAAGAGTCAGGTCTGAGCCACCAACTTGGAGTAATGGGAATCAGAGAGATTCAATGACAGGGACAGGGTGGGACAATGATGGTGACAATTAACTCTGACGAGCACATGCTGAGTCACTATGGGCACCAAGCTATGTATTTTACACACATTATCACATGAATTTTTTGCAATAATTTAATGAAGCTGGTTCCTCCTCCTCCTCCTCCTCCTCCTCTTCCTTCTCCTTTCTCTCCTCCTCCTTCTTGTACTACGGATTGAACCCAAGGGCATTCTACCTCTGAGCTACACCCCCAGTCCTATTTTATTATTTTTTAGTTTGAAACAGGGCCTCACTAAGTTATTGAGGCTGACCTCAAACCTGTGATCCTCCTGTCTCAGCCTCCCAAGTACTGGGATTACAGGCATGTACCACCATGCCTGGCTTCCTTCTAGAGTTGTGTGTGTGTGTGTGTGTGTGTGTGTGTGTGTGTGTGTGTTACTGGGGATTGAGCCCAGGGGCATTCTACCTCTGAACTATGTCCCCAGACCTATTTTATTTTTATTTGGAAATAGGGTCTCACTAGGTTGATGAGAGTCTCATTGCTTGCTGAGGCTGTCCTCAAACCTATGATCCTCCTGTCTCAGCCTCCCAAGTACTGGGATTACAAGTGTGGGCCACCACGCCCGGCATCCTTCTAGTTTTTAAACAGATGAGAAAAATGAGATTTAGAGAAGATAAGTCACTTACACAAGTTCCCAGAGCCAGGAACAGTACAGAAATTCACCCACAATTGCCAGGTTCTAGAACACTCCATTAGCCGGGTGTGGTGGCACACGCTTGTAATCCCAGTACTTTGGGAGGCAGAGACCGGAGGATCCGGGTTTGCGGCCAGCCTCAGCTCTCTCTCTCTCTCTCTCCTTAGTGAGGCCCTCCGCAACTTCGTGAGACCCGGTTTCCAAATAAAGTATAAAAAATAGGGCCGGGGGCATAGCGTGGAGGTAGAACGCCCCTGCGTTCAACCCCCGGTACCGCAAAAATAAATAAATAAATAGAACACTCCATTACTCTGCTGAGTTGGGAGGTATCACACTGGGCCTTCCATTGTGGGGATTACCTGTGGTCATCTAGTACCTCCCCAGGACATGGTCCGGTTCCAGGGAGGAAGGGACATGCCTATGCATATCTCTTTTCACATCTGTCTACTCATCACTGACACAATCAACATTCCATTCTTCCATGGAAGGCCCAGAAAATGGCAACAAGCCAAAATGGAGCAGGATGGATCACTGCAGATGAGTGACAGAGGGGCCAGCACCTCCCCGGAATCTGCAGTGCTGCCCCACTGGGCACCCACTGCCTGTCCTGGGTGAGAAGTTGCCAGCCCGGGTGCTGCTGATCCTGGGTGAGCTGCTGCCACACTGGGCAGGCAGGAAGAGGTTAAACAGCAAACCTAGAGAGACAGCTGGGGTCAGCTGGTTTTATCCTGCTGCTACAGTGGGGGAAGGACAATCATAATGTGACCAGGAAACAACTATGCAGTAGTGGGTTGGTCCCTTTTTTTTTTTTTTTTAGGCATGAGGAAAAAGAAGAGGTGGTGGTGACCCTGGAAGTTATTCTCTTTTTGCTACAAGCAAGGACTGTTTATAAAACCCTGCTGAAGGCATACATGGAAAGGATTGAAGTCATTCTCTGATATCAGCAGGTGGCTGCAATGGGGAATTTGCAGAGTGTTTATTGGAAAAAGATAAACTTCCTTAAATTCTTGCACTGATTACATTAATATGGCTGCATAGGAGGCTGGAGTGGAGGAGGAAGATCATGGCTGAGTATTTCCCTCAGCCATACCTGGTTTGAAGTTTCTCCAGAACCTTTCTGAAAAGGGATTAATAAACACCTACATTAGTGGTCCCACATGATGGGCAGTTACTACACATGCATTTCTGTTTAACATAACTACTTAGTGAGCTGGGTCTACTTTTCATCCTATAACATGATTTGGTTCTTGTCATTCTAGTCCCTGTTCAGGGTTGAGAGAACTTCTAAACTGATAAAAAGAGAGACTTATTCTGGAAGGTCCCAAACTGACATGTGCAGTCAAAATGCTGGGCCCCTCCCACACTGCTGGAGGAAATGTGAAGTACTCAGTCCTTCTGGAAAGTAGCTGAGCAAGTAAAAAGCATAAGCTTTAAAGATGTTCTGCTCCTGGACCAGCACTTTTCTTTCCATGACTCCATTCAAAGGAGACAATGCTAAAAATAGTGGTTAAATAAAATGTACAATTACATGTTATTCTGCCATTAAATTATGTTTAAGAATAGACAAAACAGAAATAATTAAAATATTATCTCATTTGCTCCCAATGCACTCCAAATGGGCAATGATCGTCATCACTCCACTGAGCTCCACCTGGCCGCCATCTTGTCAAACCCAGTGGTGGTTACTCCTCTGTCCCCACATCACTCAGAGGATCAGTAGTATGTGGCCTGGGGGCCACTCCTTTTCAGAGCACTTTCTTTTTTAGATTCTCCTTCTTCTGCCAGGTTGCCTGTCCTCCCTCTACCTCCTTCTCTGCTCAGCCTCTGCTGCTGGGCTGCCCTGGGCTCATCCCAGGCACCTCCTCAGCTCTAGCTACTCTCCCCTGGGAGATCTTAGTCCCTTGGCTTTAAATATCATCTACATGCTGCTGAGCACCAAGCCATACTCCCGCTGAACTTCTTATACACTCAGCAGAGGTATCCACAACATCCCCTATCACATTGGAGGTAGCCAAATCTCTGTTAAAGAAATGAATTTTATGGAAAAAAAGACAGCATACAAAATTATCAATTCAATGTGATCATCAGTAGGCAAAATACCCAAATATAGGAAAATGACCAGAAGAAAATATATTAAAATGTTATTAATAGGTGGTGGGGCTCTCGATAATTTTGTTCAGCTGTATTTTCTAAAATCTATAAATGTAATGGTAAAGAAAAAACCAAAACATGATCTAGTAACAAAAACAAAAAAAGAGGGGAGAGTCAGAGAAAGTAAAATCTGGCATCCAAACAGAGGGTAAGTCGGGCTTCTTACACATGTTCCATACAGCAGCGTTACCCACATACCCAACCACGAGCACTCGCCTCATGTACTATTCACCACACTTACCAATACTACTGTATCACTCATCTCATCTTGGAGTAAAGATTTGGTAAAAATTTGACTAATTAAACTGATGAATGAATATCAAAATGTGGTCTACCCATACAATGAAATGTTACTTAGCCATTAAAAGAATAAAGTACTGTTACTTGCCATAACGTGGATGACCCTTGAAAGTCGATGCCAAGTGAAGGAAGCCAGACACAAAGGCCACTTATTGTAGGTTGTTTATATGAAATGTCCAGAACAAGCAAGGAGAAGGAGATGGAGAGAGAAAATTCAGTGGGTATGGCATTTCCATTTGGGGTAATAAAAAAGCTCTGGAACTAGACAGTGGTAATAATTGCACAACATTGTGCATGCACTTAATGACACTGAATTGTATACTTTAAAATGGCCGAAAAGGTACATTTTATGTCATGTGTATTTTACCACAATAAAAAAAATTAGACTGAGCCTTTTTAAAACTATTGGGAGCTAAACATCTTAATCCAAGGGCTAAAAATCCTTAAACAATAAAATAAAAGCAAAAATGTGGTATTTCCCCCCAGACTAGCAAAAGAATGCCATTTAGAGGTGCTTCTGTCAGAGTAAGAGCAATTTATGGTATGATTCAAAGGCAAGGCATAAAGCAGTCAGCTAAAAGTGGAACTGAGGAATGCTTATTTTAATGAGAGTTAACACCAGAGAATTTACATCAAAACAAGGAGAATTGGGGCTAAAATAACTAACTGGGTCTATTTATAGGGAAAAAAATTTAAGTTTTAAATTGTCAGATAAGGCAAAATTAATTTCACAAAAGTATGAAAATCTGGCAGAACAGTAAGGCCATGCTGAAAAGTAAGTGGAAAGAGGATTAAAGGAAAATGCCAAAAATAGAAGAATTGGTTAAGACAGGATCAAGTTGGCCAGGGAAAGAAAAGGCCAAGACACTGAAGGTATTTTAACTGCTCATCCTAAATTTTTCAAGGATGAGTAAAGAAAATACCAGTAGGTTTTAGGAGTGAAAAGTTCAACAGAGGAGGAGGTAAAAGTAAACCTGGTACTTTTCATCAAAGATATAGAAAGATAATCGAAACAGAACACGTTGCACAAAAGATGAACAATGTGGTCAAAACTGTAAGGAGAAATGCTTCTAACAATGTGTGGTGACATCATTTATCATTCAAACAGGGACTTTCAACCCTGAAAGGGACACAATTAGTTCTTTTTTTTTTTTTTTGCGGTACCGGGGATTGAACCCAGGGGCGTTCTACCTCCGCGCTACACCCCCGGCCCTATTTTTTTTATACTTTATTTTGAAACCGGGTCTCATGAAGTTGCAGAGGGCCTCACTAAGTAGAGAGAGAGAGAGAGAGAGAGAGAGAGAGAGAGAGCTGAGGCTGGCCGCAAACCCGGATCCTCCAGTCTCCGCCTCCCAAAGTACCTGGCTCACAATTAGTTCTTATGCCAGGGCAAAAGGAGCAAACCCTGATGCTCCAGGCAAACTGGGAAGCAGTCACCTTATTCGAACCTGTTTTTTAAGGAATGCTTAAGAGAGTGCTTCTCCACTCTATCAGAACAAATGTCCACTTTTATAACACATACTTAGTAATGCCCCTGTGCATTAATCACACTAATCACCCATGCATATTATTCCAAAAAGAAAAGAAATGTGAAACCTTAGTTAAAATATTGGGGAGACCCTATCCTATGTAGTTTAATATGCAACTGTTCAAGCATGACTATTTCAATATGCAAATGCTCAGGCATATTAAAAGATGATGACGTGGTCAAATGTTTTACACATGTAACACATTTGGATTTAAAAGTGAATGATCAAAAACTGCACTGTGTGCTGGGCTCGGTGTTGCATGCCTGTAATCCCAGAGACTCAGGAGGCTGAGGCAAGAGGAATGCAAGTTCAAGGCTAGCCTGAGCAACTTAGTGAGACCCTGTCTCAAAAATTAAAAAAAGGGCTGGGGATGTAGCTCAGTGGTAGAATGTCCCTGGGTCCAATCCCCAGTACTGAAAAAAAAGCACCTGTGCAAATAGTACAGGAAAATGAAAGGCTGATACTGGAATAAAAATAGTGTTAAAATAAATAATGGAGCAGACATATAAAAAATAAGAAAATAGGCCGGGTGTGGTGGCGCACACTTGTAATCTCAGTACTTGGTAGGCGAAGACAGGAGGATCTGGGTTCACGGCCAGCCTCAGCTACTTAGTGAGGTCCTCTGCAACTTAGTGAGACCCTGTTTCAAAATAAAGAATAAAAAATAGGGCTGGGGGTGTAGCTCAGAGGTAGAATGCCCCTGGGTTCAATCCCTGGTACCGCAAAAAAAAAATGAATCTTAAAAGAAGATACATAGCAAGACAAGTTAGAGACCACAGAAATGGGAAAATAAAATTTAAAAAAGATAACCATAAGTGTGATGTCAAAACAATTCTGTTTTATAACATGTGATTGAGTAGTAAGATGTTGTCACAGAAACCTTATTTATGTCTTAAAATCCCACCATATCTTGAAACACACATTCGATGAATGGTCTGAGCAGAGGACAGTAATAATAACAACAGGCTGGAGAGAAGCTATGTCATAGGATGTGACCCCAAAATCAACAGCCTCAATATGGAATCTTTTATAACAAATTTATCACCATACACCAAACTTTCAAAAAAGATATGTGAAATGACAATAAAATCCAATGAGACAACTACATTTCATGCATCTCCACTGGTTTATATGCTATTTGACGCTATAACTATTGTGTTTCAGGTCTCTTCTGATCCATATTTTCAAGGCAATAGTACAGGGCAATAGTGTAGTAACTGCACTCTTTATGTATATAATTATTTAAACTAATTTTACATATAAATATATAAATGCTGTACTTCATTTAGTAGAGAACATGCACAAAGTAAATTTTTCAATAATTTTGAGGTATAACTTCTTTCCTTTCAAGCTTCCCTCGTGTAACAGCCATTTATTAAATTATTTGGCTTGTTTTTATACCTTCTTGAAAACTTTTTGGTGTCACCAACTTACATGTCTGTGGTATGTTGTCCCAGCAGGACTGTGAGGAACTGGAAGAAATTCTTGCTTTGAACCACATCCTTCACCCTTCAATGCACCCCCTAGATGCCAGCAGCTCCCCAACCACTGGGAAGCCAAAGGGCCGGGTGCTTCTCCTAAGCGCCCCCTAGAGGGTGGTACTGTCTCCACCTAGAGCCACCAGCCCAAGAAAACCTCTGGAGAAGTGCCTGGGATCGGAGCTTCTGGTTGAATATTAAACTTGATATTTAAGAAAAAAAGTGGAGAAAAAAAGTTGAAGCTAAAGGTCACTCACTGAAAGTACTCCACGTGGATAGTATTTTTTGCAGAAATTCTGTCTCCTCTCCCTTCCTGGAAGCACCCTACCTTCTTTGGAGGCTCAGCTTTTACCGGACATACCAAGCTCTTTGCTGAAGCTTTGATTAAGGCCTTATGCATAACAGGGACTGTGTCAGTATTCAGTATAGATGAGGTCACTAAGAGAGCCATGTTACCTGTCAATAAATATTTACTAAGTTCCTTATGCTTTATGCATAACAGGGACTGAATCAGTATTTCAGTAGAGATGAGGTCCTGTAAGAGAGCCACGCTACCTGTCAATAAATATTTACTGAGTTCCTACTATGGGCCAGACCCACTATAGATCAGACCCTGTGTCTGGCTCCCAACACTGGGCATTCAGTAACTGATAAAAAAAAAAGTTGCCTCCTTGGCAACTTACAGTATAGTGGGGAGAAGAACATGGAAAAATACTTATTTATAGTTCAAACACAAATAAGTTTGAGCATAAAGAATGGTGAGCACTGGGTGCTTGGAAGAGAACCTAACCTAGCCATCTGGGGGTGGTGAGGGACAGCTTCCCTGAGGCACTGAGGTTGGGAGTCGAGCCAGAGGATGAGCAGGATTTCTTGGTGGAGAGGGGAGCAGAGCAGCTGGCCATGGCTCTAGGTGAGGGAGTCTTGCTTGAGAGAACGGAATGTCTGTGTGGCTGCACCTGACCAGGCAAGGCAGGGAGGAGGGAAGTAAAGAAGAGCTAGATTATAGCTGCAGGGACTTGTGAAGTATTCTGAGTTTTAATTCAAAGGCAATAGTAAATCACTGGAGAATTCAAAGGGAGGGAGTGACTCTCTGGTCTCAAATGCAAAGGACCTTCTTAAACTCAGGCCACCAGGCAATGAGGATCCACCATTTGGGCATCTCCTCTCATTCCACCCCATGTCTCAGCTCACTCTGGGGATATGATGGCCCAGGACAACTTACCACCGTGTTCATACGTGCAATTCTCTTTTTATTTTTCTGTGTATGCCTTGTTTATTCCTATTCAGATGGGAGCTTCTAGAACCATATGGCTTCTAGAATTATGATTGCCAAAACAGTAGCCATTGGCCACATGGTTATCAAGCGCTTGAAATATAGCTAGTTTGAATAGAGATTTGCTATATGGGTAAAATACACGCCAGATGCTGAAGAAGGTAAAATACTTCATTAGTAATTTTTGTATTGATTATACATTGAAAAAATATTTTGCTACATTGGGTTAAATACAATATTTTATTAAAATTAATTTTACCTGATTTTGTGTATGTGTAATGCTGGGGATTCAATCCTAGGGGTGTTCTATCTCTGAGCTACACCCCCAGCCCTATTTTTATTTTGAAATAGGGTCTTGCTAAGTTGCTGAGGCTGGCTTAGAACCTCCTGTCTCAGCCTCCCAAGTACTGGGATTACAGGCATACACCATCACACCTGGTCTGATTTTTAAAATATGGCTACTAGTACACTTAAGATTACACACATGGCATATATATATCTGTTGGACAGAGCTGTGTTAGAGAACAGGCTTGTGTCCCCTCCACTAGAGAGGAAGCTCCCAGAGGGCAAGCACATGTCTTGACCTTGCTCTGTACCAAGCCTCAGGGACCAGCGCCCTGTGGGTGGGCAGGTGTCAGAGCTGGCTTCAGAGAGCCTTTCCAGGGCTCAGACTACGGCTGCTTCCCACCTCATAAGGCCCCAAATAACTGCATGGCCCTGTAGTTAATGCCTTTGTCCTCACAGGGGATACTACGTGTTTCTTGGCCCTGATTGCCAAATTGGATGTCAGCTGAGGAAGCTTTCTCTCTTATAGATTTCCCTCTGCAAATAGCTCTAAGGATGTTAACCCCAACTCAAATAATTACAAGGCTACCACTTCCTGGGTACAGATTCTTTGCCAGTGGCTGTGGCTATCCTTGCAGCACCCTGTGGGGCAGCCACCAGCTCCAACTTACAGAAAAGGAAATAAGGCTAAGAAAGGTCAATTTCCCCATAGTTAGAAATCGGTAGAGCTAAGATTCGATCCAAGACCATTTGACTTTTTTCCCGTTGCATGACACTGCCTCCTAAACTTGACCCCTAAAGGATGAAAAGGCTCCAAGTATAAACTACACTCTTCATTCCAGACCTCTGCTCTCTGCAGGTGAGAACATAACCAGGAGGCATAATACAAAGAACGGCAGAGAAGGCAAGTTTGCACTAGCTTGGCAATAACTTGTCAATGGAAGAAGGGATGAGTGGATCCTTCCAGGCCTATGGTCTTTGGGGTGGCCCCAAACCACACCTCAGCTGACACCGGCCTCTGATGCAGAAGAGGAATGTACACAGACCCACTCACACTTAAAAAGGCTGCAGCCTCGCCGCGCGTGGTGGCGCACATTTGTAATCCCAGTACTTTGGGAGGCAGAGACCGGAGGATCCCGGTTAGCAGCCAGCCTCAGCTCTCTCTCTCTCTCTTGCTCTCTCTCTCCCTACTTAGTGAGGCCCTCCGCAACTTCGTGAGACCCGGTTTCAAAATAAAGTATAAAAAATAGGGCCGGGGGTGTAGCGCGGAGGTAGAAT
>PVJS01015636.1:0-38623 GCA_004027185.1 Glis glis | reverse complement strand
ACCCTCCTCTTCCCCTTTCATTCTGACCCTTCCCTCAAATCCCTAATAATCTCTCTTCTACTTTCAAGTTAACTTTTTTTTTTCGCTTCCACATTTGCACATATGAGAGCAAACATATTTGAATGATATTTGTCTTCTGCCTGGCTTATTTTCCTTCAAATGACAGGATTTCATTCTTCTTTGCTATTGAATAACTGCATTGTGTGTATACAACGTATTTGCTTTACCTGCTAATCTGTTTACGGGCAACTAGGATGCTTCCATATTTTAGCTATTATGAATAGTTCCTCAATAAACCTGGGTATGCAGGTATCTCTTTTGTATGCTGACTTCATTTCCTTCAAATATATATATATGAGTGGTATAGCTGGATCACAAGGTAGTTCCATTTTTAGGTTTTTGAAGAACCTCCATTCTGTTTCCACAGTGGCTATACTAAATATGATGGTTCCTTTTCCTCCACATCCTTGCCAACATTCTTTTTTGTTGTTGTTGTTTGTTTGTTTGTTTTATAATAGCCACTCTAACTGGGGTGAGCTAGAAATCTCAGTATAGTTTTGAATTGCTTTTCTCTAATGGCTGAAAATATTGAGCATTTTTTCATGTATTTATTGGCCATTGAAGTTCCTCTTTTGTGAAGTATCTATTCAGATCATTTGTTCATTTATTAGCTAGATTATTTATTTTTTTATTAAATTTTTTTAGTTCTTTATATATTCTCAATATTAATCCTCTGACAGATGAACAGCTGGCAAAGATTTTCTTCCATTCTGTAAGTTGTCTCTTCACTTTGTTGATTATTTCCTTAGCTATGCAGAGCTTTTTAATTTAATGTAATCTAGCTTTTCAATTTTCCCTTTGTTTCTTGGGCTACTGGAGTCCTATCCAGGAACTCATTGCCTGTGTCAATATCTTGACGTGTTTCCCTGATGCTTTCTTCTAGCAGTTTTAAAGTTTTAAGTCTTACATTAAGGTCTTATATCCACTTTGAGTTGATTTTATTACAGGGTGAGAGATAAAGGTCAAGTTTCAATCTTCTACATGTTAATAATAGATTTTCACTATATTACATCTGGCTGGGTTGTTCATTCCTTAAACCACATGCCAGAAAAATAGGAAAAATAGGAATGGCAGTTATATATATTAAGTAGGGTATGTTCAACATTGTGCAAGAAGAAGCAATGGTGTAGAGGAATGAGTACCATGAACACCAAAATTTGAAGCTGAGAATGGGATAACTAGAAGTGTCTTAATGAGAATAGAAATTGAACTGAAGCACAGAATTCAGAAACTGTGAAAAGATCTAGTTTTCAATGCGTGAGCAAGTTCAAGCACAGAATTTAGGATTAATGATTGAAATCTAAATCTAAGGAGAAACTCGAGTATCTTCTGGAATTTTGTTAGGTCCCCATTTTGAGGTGGAGTCTTTCCGTCTTTCCTTAATGCTAGGAAATTTTGTGGATGCCTTCAAGAACTGAATGCGGAGGAAATGATATTGTGTTATTTCCAAGATTGGCTCTTAACAGGCGATGTATCTTCCACCTGGTGCATTTCCTCTCTTTTTTTTTCCTTCCTCTTTCAGGATTTTTATCATAGGGCCAAATTATCACAGTGTGAGATATTCCAGCAGTTAATCTGAAGGCCATGGATAAGTGTTCTATTCATAGCCTGTTATATGCTCAGTCTACAAGAAGAATCAACAACCAGATGGATGAATGATTAGCTTTCAGATTATTCTAGTTGCTGGTCTGCATTACCCCAGCTAACACTGAGGGAGGACAGAGATGATCTGTAACCAGAGACCTCTGCCCAACTTGCAAATTCATGACAAAATAAAAGTTCCCATTGTTTGAGGTAACTAAGTTGGAATTTTGTTTATTTTTCAGCAATGAATAACCAGAACAAGAACTAAGAAATTATTTTAGCAAAGTAATGGGCTAAAAAACTAACATACAAAAATCAATTAGAGTTTTATATACTTTAGCAGTGTATGTGCTATAGTTAGATATAGAATGTCCCCTAAAGAGCTCATTTATTAATATTTAGGGTTAATAAAGTTGAGTCATGAGAGCTGTAATATCAGTAGTGGATAAATCCATTGCAATTGAACAGCAATGGGTGGTGGCCTTGTCTCGTAGGGTGTGGCTGGAGAAGGTGGGTTCCTGGGGCTGTGGCCTTGGGATTGTTTATGGTTCTTCCTCCCCTCACTCTCTCTTGCTTCTGGCCTCCATGTTGTGAAAGTGAATTCTTGCTTTCTCCCTCTCTCCACTTCCTGCTGCCATGCCCTGAGATCCACAGTGCCCAGGCTCACATGACCCAGAACTTCCAAGGAAACTGTGAACAAATAAATCTTCCTTCCTCTAAGTTGTATAGTCATTCTTTGGATTATAGCAGTGAGAATGCTGAATAATAAAGTATGTTAGCGGTATTGGTAAGTAAATTTTAAAACAATCCATTTACAATGCTATTCAAAAATACATAAACAAAAAAATCCTCAGGAATAAATTTAACCAATGAACTATAGAATCAATTCACTATTTCTTAGTCAGCTCAGGCTTCCATAGCAAAATACCACAAACGTGTTGGCATACAAAACAGAAATTTATTTTCTCACAGTTCTGGAGGCTAGAAGTCTTAGAGCAAGGTGCCAGCCCAGTCTTCCCCTTGTCAGGATTCTCTTCCTGGCTTATAGATGGCCACCTTCACAGTGTTTTCACATAGGGTCTCCTTGGTATGTCCACTTGTTGGATGAGAGATACCAAGCTCTGTTATCTCTCCTTATAGGAACACTAATCCTATCAGACCAGAAAGATACCATCAGGGCCAAATTATCTCCTAAAAGCCTCATCTCCAAATACCATTTCATTAGGTGTTAGGGCTACAAAGAATTTTGATGAGACAGAAGCATTCAGACCATAACATATTAAAAACTGCAAGACTGAAAGAAGGTATATATGATATTCATGCATAACATACTCCATTTTGCCAATCCTTTCCATACTTATCTATGTATTTAATGCAATCCCAATCAAAATACCAACAAGGCTTTTAGAATTAATCAATAATTGGATTCTAAAATTTATACACAAATGCAAATGACATAGAATAGTAAAATCATTCTTTAAAAAGAACCAAGTTGGAGTATACACTAACTGATAAAAAGACTGCTATTAAACTGCAGTAATCCAAACAATAGTTGAAACAGAGACCAAAAGAATAGCAATGGAGCAAAATCAGAGTTCGGAAATGGACTCACAGGGTCATTTAGTTTCTGACAAAGATGCCAAAGCAATCTAATGAGAAAGTGAAATACTTTTCAACAAATAGTATTGAGCAACTTGCTATACATACAGAAAAAAATGAAGTGAACTGCAAGCCATGTCTCCCAGCATACAAAACATTAATTTGAGGAGGATCATAGACCTAAACATCAAAACTAAGGTTATACAATTTTCAGAAGAATACATAAAATAAATCTTCAATACTTAGAGGTGGATTAATGTTCCTTAAAAGGTCACAGAAGAGAATAATTATAAAAGATGAAAGTGATTAATTAGATTTCATCAAAATAAAAACTTCTCCTCAAAACTACCATTAATAAAATGAATCATCAAGTGACAAACTGAGAAAAAATATTCAGAGAGCATATTCAGAGCATATTCAGATATGACAAAGGACTCAACTCCAGAATGTATAAAAAGTTCTACAACTCAATAATTAAACAAGGAACCCAAATTTTAAATAAAAGGAATTAAACAGACACCTGACAACTGAAGACAAACTAATGACCAATATAGCACATGACAAAATGTTCAATATCATTAATCACTAGGGAAATGCAAACCAAAACCACAATTAAATACCATTGCGTATTTCCAGCATGACTGAAAGGAAAGACCCCCAAGCCCCCAAATTGGCTAAGATGCAGAAAAACAGGTTGTCTCATGTACTGTTCGTGGAAATGTAAAGTTCAAAAAACAATCTGATGATTTCTTATAACTGACACCTTACTACATGCATGGTACTTATTCATATACCTACTCTATGATCCAGTAATTACACTGCTTGGAATTTACACATGAGAAATAAAAGAAAAAAGGTGTATAAAAGAATATTTTTAGTTACCTTATTCATAATATCCCTGAGTTGGAAAGAATTTGTTTTCTCTTATATGTGGAAGCTAGAGAGATATTCATAAATAAGGGCAATCTCAGATAGAAGAGTAGAGACTCCAAAGAAGTGACTAAGGGGGATTAGAGAAAAGAGGAAGGGGGACAAAGTCATAAAGAATGTAACAGTTGAAATAATTCTATGAGTGTATACAAAATTATCAATTCCAATCTCAAACACATAAACAAGGAGGTTGAGGGAGGTGGAGAGACCTGCTAGGAAGGGGACCAAGAGTCATGGGCACATATTTTTCTATCACTCTATACACCAATCTGATGTAAAATCACAATGCATCAAATTAAAAAAGTCGTTAGTAAGACTGCTATCTATTCGTAAAATGTTCATTATTTAGCAATTAAAAGGAACAAACTACTCAAATGAACAAAATAGAGATATCTCACAATCAACTGATAAATGAAAAAGGCCTTCCTTACACAAAAGTTATACTGCATGAGTTTTTAAATAGGTAAAATTAATTTATGCTGGAAATAAGTAAGAATAGAGATTGGCTTTGGAGTGCCTAGAGAGGGGCATGAGGATGCTTTGTGGGGTGATGGTAATGTTCTGCACCTTCATAGGAATTCGGTTGATGTAGGTATATGCATTTTTAAGACTCATGGAGTAATATAAATATGTTTTTCATATTTCATCCTGTGTGTGCTATAATATGTAGCACCTGCTACATACATATACTCAGATATACACACATATACATATTGACTTCTATTTAATGATATGCATGCTGGGAGGTTTAGTGTACTGATGCCTATAACTTATTTTGAACTTCATTTAAAGAGTTGGTCTTATGTATTATTCTAGTAATTACAAAGTCTCTGATCTAACTTATAGGTCTTTGATCCATCTTGAGTTGACTCTTGTACAGGGTGAGAGATCAGGGTCTAACTTCATTCTTCTACATATGGGTATCCAGTTTGCCCAGCAACATTTGTCAAAAAGGCTGTCTTCTCCAGCAAATGTTTTTGGCTCTTTTGTCAAAAATTACTTGGCTAGAAGTGTGAGGATTTGTCCCTGTATCCTCTATTCTATTCCATTGATCTATGTATATGTTTTAATTGATGAATAAATTGATGGACAGATGAACTGATATGTACAAGAGCAAATCTAGCAAAATGTTAGTTATAGAATCTTAGTTTCAAGCCTATGTGTATTCACTCTGCAATTTTCACCTTTTCCATATGTTTAAGTTTTTCAGAATACAATTATTTGAAAATTTACTATTATATAAAAGCTTTTAGGGGACAATATGGTGGACTAAGAACGTATGAGATTTGAAGGAGTTGGGGATAAATTATTTTTTAAAAATGAAACTTTCCGTTTTTCTGGAGTAATCTGCTGAGCACTATAAAATAAATACCTCCTGGAAGTGGTTCTGCCCTAATTACATTCAATGTTTGTTATATCCTATGGTCTTCCCATAATTTGTGAAACAACATGTCTAAATATATGAAATTCTGGCCAGTTCTGTTCACTTCCTGGCATCAGTTAGATGCTGTACTCTGGACACTCATCATCTGCTCGGTTTACTCCTTCAGTGAGTGTCTTCCTCAATATCCTAAAAAAGCCACCCGGGCAGGGCCCAGGCATGTCTTGTTCTTTGTATTCCCAGATCCTAGAGCAATGCTTGTGTATAACAGGTATTAAATAGATGTATATTGAGAGAATGAATCATGTTGTGTTAAATATTAAAATAAAATAGTGGCTCATACAGAAAAAATATACACTATTCAGAGCAAAATTTTAGTTTATCTCAGAAAGTTCCTGGGCTATTTTAAGATAAGGTCATCCAAATTCATTGGCATCCTGAGTCCATCAAATAATTTATAGACTTCTCCTATAAGAGCTTTTACCCATCAAAGGAAGTTAGGTGCTCAAACTGGGTAATTTCAAACTTAAAAAACAATAACACTGGTCAATGTTTTCAATTCACTCCATACCTTTTTCCTAATTTCTTTTTTGTCTTCTCCTATATTACATCAAGGTATAACATAGCTTTTGGTCACAAATCCATCATGATTTCAATTTTTTTTTACAAAAAAAATAGGTCAAAGGAAATGAACAAATAAAACCAACAATACAGCCGGGCCTAGACCTATAATCCCAGTACTTGGGAAGCTGAGACAGGAGAATCACATACTTGAATCTAGCCTTAGCAACTAAGCAAGACCCTCGGAAACTTATTAAGAGCCTGTTTAAAAATAAAAGAAAAATAAAGTAGAGCTGGGAGTGTAGCTCAGAGATAGAATGCCCTTGTGTTCAATCCCCAGGACCAAAACAAAAAACAAAACAAAAGAACAACAATAAAAAAAAATACAATGTGGTGCTTTTCAATATCAGTGAACTTAGGGAAATCAGCATCTAGGATAGAAAAAAGATTGCATTGCACTGGACCATATTCACAGCATGAGGTTGAGAAAGAACTGCAGGATGTCTACCTTGGGAAACTTATGAAATGTCTTGCAAGGAGGGGAGGCAGTTGTTACAAAATCAAATAAATCCATTGCTGCAATAATCACATGGAAAGATTGATGTTGGAAGCAGACATATGGCTCACAGGGGAGGAGTAATGAGATAAAGGCACATGCTGACGGAGCAGGTGATGTACTAATTAGATTCCAGCGATGTGGTTTATACCATGTTTGGATGGAAAATTTCTTAAAATATACAAAAGAAACAAAACAGAGGAGCAGGAGAAATGATTTAGAGCCATGATCATAATGAAATCAGAATTATGAAGCTGATATAAGGTTCTTTTAAGACTTTTTTTAGCAAATAAAAGCAAATTGTCATATAGTATTAAAATTTTATTGGATTAAGTGAATACAGTCATTCAAGAACTAGAAAGACTGGCAATAGATTATCACTTTCTCAGACATTCTTTTCATACTCTTTCATGAAGGTGGATACAAATATATTGAGGACCCACTGTAGTAAGTATTCATATGTGCAATCTTTTTATTCTCTATAATAATTATCTGAAATCATTGTACTCTAAAACGTAGGCCTCATGAGACTTAATGACTTATTCAAGGATATGTGTCTGTAAGAAGCAGAGCCAGTGTCCAAATTTAGGATGTCTGATTACAAAGATTACACAGGTCGTTCATCCTGTGTGATATGCTTCATTTTGTTTTATAAACACTGAGATAGTCTTATGCAACTTGGAGCATTCATTGTAAGGGTATAAAAAAAACATGTAAATGTTTTATGACATGTTTACTTTTCCACACTACAGAGATAGAGCGTTTGGTTATGACCTTAACCATCAAATGAAGCACTCCCACTAGACTAGTTAATTGTGATGAGACCTTGAATTTCACTTTGAGCTCAAAACTATCACACTCAGGGATCCTCTCATCCTCTGGGCCATCTTTTGATGTCTCCACAACCGAAATGCTAGTTAACCACTCCATGTTTATATCATTTCAAACAAAACCACTGATACCAACTCTTACAACATTGAGATACAATGGAAATGTTTGAAGCTTGAGGACATATAACAGAATTAGAAGCTGTTTTGCTAAAAGCACTGACTCTTCACTTGGGCCTACAGAAGCCCAAAGGGTGACTAAAAAGCAGGAAAAAGAGCAGGATAAAGACCTGCTCTGACCTCATTTTTATCTGTTTTTTATCCTTAAAGTTCAGGTCAAATTCCTGCTCAACTCATTGTATAATAATCATCTAAAGCGTGTTCATCTAAAACTGGTAATCCATCCCCTTCAAGGCTGAAGACACCCAGATAAGAGTAACTACATTTTCAAGATTTGCAAGGACATTGAGCTTTTATAACATCCTGTGTCAGACCCCAGGTTTTGTGTTTAAAAGTTTCCAGTCATTGCCCTAAACCCTCCAGGAGCAACAGAACCTCTCAAAAAGATCAACCCCTCCCCTTGTGAGACTGCACCCCTAAGCAGGAGCAATCATCTAATGAGAACTGAGTGGCCCCATTCCAGGGTCACAGGTCTTACAAATCAACATCCTGAGCAGCAAGTCGAAATTCCCCCCTCGGGTGATATGGACTTTCCCAGGAGCCATCTCTGCACAACTAACTGAGACATTGATCAACTGACCACAGTTTGAACAAGACTGTTTAATTACGCATACCTCTTACCCCCGCTCCAATTCTTCCTTCATTTAAACCTAAAGCTCATATCAGTACCCAAAGACAGAGTGGAGACTCTTGATTTCACTGCCTCCCAAGTATGGCCATACTGATTAAAGTTCCTTTCCTGCTTTTCACATTACTTTTTCCATTTGTTTTTTGGGTGGAATAGCCAGACCTGAAGTGTTGGGACCTCCAGATTTGGGCCTCTAGCCTAGGACTGAAGTAACAGAAGGAGGTGATTAAACTTTCAAAGTATCCTTGAATAACCCTTCAAGTTTTAAATGTCAAGACATTTATAAAGCATACTGACAAGCACAGTTTCTAGAGAATTGCTTTTAGAACAATTTGGGTGGCTGAAATACATTTATGCCTAGTGAAAATAATTCACTCAGTGTCTGTCTATTGTGATATTAATAAAACACTACAACCAAGTACTATGAATCCCAAGTACTTTTCCACATATTCTGGCTAGACAATCGATTTGAAATTTGACTTCTACCTGAGAATGAACATTCATGCAAAACAAAATCAACAAGTTTATTTAGCAATAAACAAAACTCTTAAAAATACTCCATTGATTGAAGAATTAATTCAAAATTTCAAGAAGTAGTGAAAGAAAATTAGTTCATCGGGAGTATGATTATGGTGACTATGGGTAAAAGTATTTTGATAGAATTCATTAATTTTAAATTTAGTAGCAGTAACACCTAAACCAAAAATGTGGCAAAGACCCATTCTACCTCTAAAGCCTTCTAACTCCTAACAGAGACAAATATTCGTAATAAGTTTCCATGTTCTCATGTACTGTGTGCTATGTACCAAGAGCTATCTCACTTTTATTGCAGTGTTTTATTTGAAAAATTAAAATGACATTACAAAGAGGAATAGGGTTCAGGATGAGTTAAATGGGAAAAGATCTCTGAAGTCAGAAGGATGTGTAAAGGGGAGTTCAATCTTTAAGCCATCTGTTTGAGCAGCCAGAGGAAGCCTGGGGATAGAGAAAATGGAAAAAGAACACCTGAGGAGTAATCTCAAATACAGCCCAAGGGAAGATCTCCAGCCCCTACTGGCAGCGAAAAGAATGAAGTCTGGTAGTCTTTGTTACAAGGTGAACCAGTAAGTAATGAATACAATGAAAAGCAAGAGGCCTAGGGGGAAAAAACTTCTCTACTCACATGAATATTAAGAGTAATATATTGGTTGGTTTGAAAGATATTTTGTAAACAAACTTGAATTTTATGAGAATTGATGAACCTGGCGGTGAATATATTGAGGTAGAGCAATAGGTAATGGACTGAAACAATCCAGAAGGTTACTTAGGCCTTAAATGTGTGAATGAGCCAATCTTAAGTCTCTTGGGAATGAGGAAAGCCATTCCTATCCTTTCCTAATTTCAAAACAACTTTACTGTCTCCACAAATCTTGTGTTACCAACACTTTAAAGCCACTTTCCCTTTTGATTAAATTAAACACATCCATCCTCTGAGCTAATCTTCCCCCTTCTTTGGATCTCTGAGTGGTATTCACCTGATTTGCCTAATTAATCCAACAAACTTTTCTTAAAGGCTCTCCATATGTCATACATTGTACTAAATTCTGGGAAAAGTTTACCTGATAGGCTTCAAAACAAGCTCCCTGTAGCTTTTCCCTATATTCTACAACCTTAGATGTTGGTCCACATCAGTAAAAGACATCTTCAATGGGAAAGATAAATAGAATAGTCTATCAGTAAGCCCTGGCAAAGAGCTCAAAATATGCAGGCATTTAGCAAGCTAAATGCTTTTATTAGGAGACTGTTTCAAATCAAGACAAGGTCAAACCAGTTGTTCCTGAGCTAAGAAAGCTGTTGTCCACAAATTGGTTTTGACTTTGAGAGAGTGTTTCTATTCATGAATTTATTTCCAGGTAACCATTACAGAGAATCTGCTATATTCAAGGCACAAAGGAAAGTGCTGAGATTAGAGGTGAGGCTGTGGATAGTGTGGACCCTCCCTGAGGAGTATATACCATATGCCCATAATGATTATGATGAAACAAAGTGGCAAGTCTCTGGAAATGAAATCATGCCAGATTCATCTGAGTGTCTGTAAGCAAAAATTTAATGTATAGATTTCCATATAAATAAATTTCCCTTTTTTGTTTGTGACTATGTTAACTCAGCATTCCTCTGTAAATTGTTGTTCTCACTTCAGTAAAGGACTGTAATTTAACCTGACACCTCAGAGTCAATGTAGAGACAGGAGAGTGTGAATTTACATGCTGAGTAGGCATAGAGGGAATATGATGAGGGGCTTGCTTCAGCCTCATCTGAAATGCAAGAAGCTGCTGATGGGACACAGAGCAGGAGACACTGATGCAGTGAATAGAGTAGTCCTTTAAGAATTAGGGTGTAAGTGGTGTAACACAGAGTAAGAGCATCAGCCATTCGTAACCTCAGAGTCTTGAAATTCTTATCTATAAATCAGGGGAAGATAGTTATTGACTAGATATTTAGGGTTGTACTCTGCTCTGCCCTCTCAAACTCCATTAGCCAAGTGAACTGTACAGCCTGAGTACACCATGAGACTTGCATTTCCTATTAATGGCACAGTCCTTGGCTCAGAGGAGATGCTCAAAAAATATTGACTCAGAGCTGGGCGTGGTGGCACACACTGTAATTCCAGTACTTGGAAGACTGATAAAGGAGGATTGTGGGTTAGAAGCCAGCCTCAGCAACTTAGACCTTAGGCAACTTAGCAAGACCCTGTTTCAAAAAACAAATGCTTTTTTAAATGGGGCTAGGAGTATAGTTCAGAGGTAGAATGCCTCTGGGTTCAATCTCCAGTATAGAAAAAAGAAAGAAGGAAGGAAGGAAGGAAGGAAGGAAGGAAGGAAGGAAGGAAGGAGAGAGACAGAGACAGAGAGAGAGAGAGAGAGAGAGAGAGAGAGAGGGAAGGAAAGAAAGAAAGAAAGAAAGAAAGAATGAAAGAAAGAAAGAAAGAAAGAAGAAAGAAAGAAAGAAAGAAAGAAAGAAAACATTGACTCAATGAATGAATAAGTAACAGAGTTGTTTGTGAGAGGCACTCTAAGAATGTTCACTACATTCTTTCTTCTCACCCCTTCTTCTAGTGTGGCTAAACATTCTGGCTTTCCTAGGACTTTTACAGTTTCATCCTAAAAAAGTTCCACTTCATAGAAAAATCTGCAGTCTTAGGCCAATCTGAATGGTTGGTCACTGTAACCCCTCCATCTCCCTCTTTTCCTTCTACTTCAGATATGTCTGTGCACCTGTAGACCTTCTGTAATCCCACTGGGGATTTGCAAGACAAAATATGTCGTCTTAAAAGGTACCTAAAAGTTTGGAAAATTGTGCCTTTAGTTTATTCATTTTCCCCTGAAATAGACCTTGATTTTTAATGTCTTTCCCTAGTCATATGGTAAGTGCATGAATGACCTACAAATAAAAAAGCCTTATCTGCCAAATTCCATTACCAACCTGAGTAAATTATAATGTGGTACAAGTGCACAGAATAAAGGCTCAAGTACTTCTTGGAATGTCTGTCTCTGATACAAAACTGAATGGGCGTGACATGCAAACCGATGCTAAACCATAAAGACTCATTGACAGAGCAAAGACCCCAGGTTAATAGGAATCCATAAAAGAAATCCTAAAGCATATGGATCTTAGGGACTATTCTTTCTTTCCTTCTCCTCTTCCTCCTCCTCCTCCTCCTTTTTGTTTTGTTTAATTCTCACATGCACCCTGACTTTTAGCTGAACTGTGAGTGATCAGGCTAATGCCACATCCCCAGTGTTCCATTCAGCATTCCCACAGCCAGAATCTAAAAACATGACCACATCACTTAGAGGAAAGAAGACTTATTTACTTACAGTTTCAGCTTCAGTCCATGTGAAGCCAGGGACCGTGAATCTCAGGACATGGTGGCAGGAATCGGAGAGAGAGGGAGAGCACATGGATTGTGCTCCTCACATCATGGAAGCAGGAAGGAAGATAGATCAAGCAGGGGGAGGAGGAACCACACATAATCTCCAAGGACACACCCTCAGGGATCCACCCCCTCCAGCCACACCCTACTGGCCAAGGCCACACCCCAGACAAATCTATTACAATAGATTTATCCACTGCTGGGATTACAACCCTCATGACTCAATTATATCAGCTCCAAATATTAATAAATGAGCTCTTTAGGGAACATTTCATATCTAACTATAACAGTCCACCCAAGGCCCCTAAAGAATTCATGACTCGCTCAGAATGCAAAATGCATTTACTCTTCTCCAAAAGTTCCCACAGTCTTAATAGTTCCAGCATCAATGAAAAGTCCCAAAGTCCAAAGTCTTCTCTGAGACTCAAGGTAAGCCCCTGTAAGAAACAATGAAGATCAAAATAAAAAGCAAGTTACATGCATCCAATATACAATGGCAAAGTATAAACATTTGCATTCCAAAAGGGAGGAGTAGGACCATAGAAAGGAGAAATGGGACCAAAACAGTATCAAAATCCAGCAGGGCAAGCATTTGATCTTGCAGCTCCACTTCTGGTATCTATGGTTTACATCTGCTTTTCTAGTCAAACTGCAGATCTGTGGTCTCTTTGTTTTACTGTCTGCTCCTGAAATTTGGTGTACAACTCACTGAATGCAGACATCAATATCCATAATGCAGTTTGGATGTTTTGCTATTTTGAGATTTCCTCCACCAAGTTAATCAGCCCATCATTTAAATTTGGCCTCACACAAAGTTTCAGGACACAGGTAAAATTCAGATAAGTTCTTTGCCAAAGTGTTACACATGTGGCTTCTACTCCATTTCCCTATGGAGTCATCTTTGCCATCCGTAATCTCCTGAGCACAGCCTCTGCTGCCTGTTTTTCTAGCCACATTCTGACCCTTCCAATTTCTTCAATTTCCTCTCACAAACCAATTCCAAAGAGTCACAATCCACATTGTCAGACTTAGATATAGCAGCAATCCCACATCTGGTACCAAAATCCGTATTGGTCAGGTTTCACTAAAGTAATAGAACTCACAGGACACATATATGGTAAGAGGGGATTTATCAAATCAGCTTAAAGTCAAAGTAGTGTAGTTCAAATTACTGACTGTATGTGGAGAGCTGGAGGAACCAGCAGCTGGTCAAGTGGCCCAAGAGCTGGAGTCTCAGAGTCAGAGCAACCACTAATTCAGTCCCAGTTCAAGCTGGAAAAGCCAGGAAACTCTCCAAAGAAACGATGGTGGAGGTCCAATGTGAAGAGCCGAAGGTCAATATCTCAGATGAGAGCAGACGCGCTTTCTTCAGGAAGAACGTGGATACATTCACGTGGCTTTCTCCTTTTATTCAGGTACTGCACGTATCAGAACCCTGCTGCCTACATTCAGGACAGGACTTTGCCTTCAATCTGCCATTACATAAACCAATCATCTCATCAAAACACCCAAAGTCACAATCTTAGCTATTTTATTATCCAGTCAAGTTGACAATCCAGACTATCCATAACACCCAGGGGTTACAAAAAAAAAAAAAAACACCACTGCTACCCTCCCACAACAGGACCATGTTGTCAATTCCATGATCTCACTAGAGGTCATTCCAGTGAAACATGAAGCAGTACCCTGAAAGGAAAGCAAGGTTTTAAAATAGTCCAGATTTCATGCTTGGCCAACAAGGATTGTCATTCTATTCCATTCTGCTAGAGGCAAATGAATTTACCACCTTGTAGCAATATCTGCCTGGATTAGGAAGGAACATTTATTCTGTCAGTATTAGTGGCACATTACCTTTATATGCATTCATGCATAGAAATTTTGTGATAGTGACTCCAGTGTTTAGAGATAAGCATGTTTAGTGTAATATGGTAGAGGCTTAGCTTCCCTAATCAGAAAAGTCCAAAATTCAAATTGTTCCAAAATTCTAAGCTATTTGAATACTAACATGATGTTTACAAGTGGAAAATTCCACAGCTGACTTCATGTAGTGGGCCCCAATTGAAACACAGATGCATTAAAATATTGAATAAAATTACCTTCAGGTATGTGTATAAGGTGTATATGAAACATAAGTGAATTTTGAATTTAGACTTGGATCCCATCCTGAAGATATCTCATTATATATGCAAATATTTTCTAATATTCAAAAATCTGAAATCTGAAACTTCTTCTCCCAAATATTTTAGATAAGAGAGATTATAAAAAATTGAAAAAAGAAATTGAAGAAGATCTTAGAAGATGGAAAGACCTCCTATGCTCTTGGATAGGCAGAATAAATATCATCAAAATGGCCATTCTTCCAAAAGGGATCTACAGAGTCAATGCAATACCCATTAAATTACCAAGGTCATTCTTCACAGACATAGAAAAATCAGTCCTTAAATTCATTTGGAACAACAAAAAACCCAGAATAGTTCTTAGCAACAAGAACCATGCAGGAGGCATCACAATACCTGACTTCAAACTATACTACAAAGCCATAGTAATAAAAACAGCATGGTATTGGCACAAAAGTAGACACATAGACCAATGGAGCAAAATAGAAGACTCAGAAGCAAATCTACACAGTTACAGCCAATTGATTTTTGACAAAGTAGCCATAAACATACACCGGAAAAAAGACAGCCTCTTCACCAAATGGTATTGGCAAAACTGGTTAGCCACATGCAGAAAAATGGAAATAAACCCCACTTTCTCATCCTGCCTAAGAGTAAGTTCGAGATGGATAGAATACCTGGAAATTAGACTAGAGACCTTGCAGCTACTTGAAGAGGGCATAGGTCCAACTCTTCAACACATAGGCACAGGCAAAAACTTCTTCAACAAGACCTCAAAGGCACAAGAAGTTAAAAAGAGGATGAATGCATGGAATTGCATTAAACTGAAGATCTTCAGAGCAGCAAAGGAAACTATCAAGAACCTCAACAGAGAGCCGACAGAATGGGAGGATATTTTTGCCAGCTACTCCTCTGACAGAGGACTAATATCTAGAATATACAGAAAGCTCAAGAAACTCACCACTAAGAACACAAACAATCCAATGAAAAAATGGGCAAGTGAACTAAATAGGCACTTCACAAAAGAAATACAAATGGCCAATAAATGTATAAAAAATGTTCAACATCATTAGCAGTCAGAGAGATGCAAATCAAAACTACCCTGAGATTTCACCTAACCCCAATTAGAATGGCAATCATTAAAAACACAAACAATAACAAATGCTGGCGAGGATGTGGAGAAGTAGGAACTCTAATACACTGTTGGTGGGATTGAAAATTAGTGCAACCACTTTGGAAAACAGTGTGGAGGATCCTCAGAAGAATGGGAATGAACCTACCATATGACCCAGCAATACCACTTCTAGGTATGTACCCGAAAGAATGGAAACCAAATTACCAGACTAATGGATGAATATCTATGTTTATAGCTACACAATTCACAATTGCCAAACTATGGAACCAGCCAAGATGTCCATCAACAGATGAATGGATTACAAAACTATGGGATATGTATACAATGGAATTTTATGCAGCCATAAAGAAGAACAAAATTATGCCATTTGCAGAGAAATGGATGGAATTAGAGAACATTATGCTTAGTGAGATTAGTCATCACAAAAACTGAAAAGTCAAATGCTCCCCCTAATATATGGAAGCTAGTGAGAATAGAGCGTAGGAGGGACTCCAGACAAAGATGAAGAAAACTTTAGATGAGTAAAGAAGGTGACCTAACTGAGGGAGATGGGAGGGGGAAGAGGGAAACACCCTAATGCACAGGATATACATACACAAATTTATCAAAGCCAACTACTATGCTGAGCATGAGAACGAAGGAAGGGTGAGGGAATGGGGGTGGGTATTGGGGGAGGGCTAATTGACCCATTTGTGCATGTATACTTCTACCAGCCTGAAACCCATCAAGATGTATGATTATTAGGCACCAATAAAAAATTTAAAAAAAAGAGTGAGACTGACCCATAACTATATTTTTAGCAAGGTAAATCTTGAACATTGTGCTCAACCAAAGAGACGTATCTCTGTTTCAATGCTGGAGGGAAAACTACCTATTGGATTTAGTAAGAAATAATATGCCTCTCTGCATTTGCACTATACTTGAAGGAATTTCTACCCTGAATTCCCATGAGATGCAGCTTCTCTATGGTTCACTCTTCTATCCCAGTGAAAGATTCATTCACTTTTTAATTCAAAAATATTCACTGAGTACCAGACACTTAGACACTGGAGATACAGCAAGAATCAAATAGACAAAATACCTATTCTCATAGAACTTACATACTAGAGTGATGAAAGAGACAATAAGAAAAATAAGTAAAAATAAGTGACAAATCAGAAAGTGATTGTGCTTTGGATAAAAGTAAAACAATGAAGGGGATGGGGAAGCTGTTGTGAGGTTTTCTAGAGCTGTCCAAGTCATACTCAAGAGAGAGCCTTTGATCTTACAGAAGCCCCCACTCCTTTGTGTGCCATCTATATACCTGCTGGGGAGTTTAAGTGAATAGGTTTGGGGTTTTATTTAGGTGTTGCACAGAGAAGGAGATGTTGTTGGAATGATTTAAATCAGAGAGAATCAAGGTTAATAATCAAACTGATAGATATCCCAAAATCCCGTCCAGGTAGTCCATTGCCAACACTGAAGCAGCATCAAGGTCAGCAATGGGAGCATAGAAACCGTGATCCAATTTCTAGTCTTAAGTTTTCATTCAGCCACATCAGATGTGTGTAACCTCATGGCCACTATTTTAAATACCCTGAGCTTTGCTTTCTTTATTTGAGCTATGGATATAATTCCATTCTATGCCTAAAGCGACTATAATACAATATTTAATGTACAGCTTCCAGTACCCAGTGGATGCCCCTTGCACTACAGTCTGAAGAGAGAGTGAATATAATGTCATTCTATGCTTAGAGGGCCTATAATACAATAATTAATATAAAGCTTTTAGTACCTAGTTGATGTTCCTCACACTACAGTCTGAAGATAGTGATGCATCCCACTCTACTTGCATCCTCTGAAATGGGACTGACCAAGACTGAGGTTAGACAGGAATATAGAGACTTATAATTAGACTAAGTAACCTACAACAGTCGGCCTGAAGCCTTCAAATATATAAATGCCCTTTGCTCACTTTACTAAAAT
Organism: Glis glis; assembly: GCA_004027185.1. Taxonomy (NCBI): domain Eukaryota; kingdom Metazoa; phylum Chordata; class Mammalia; order Rodentia; family Gliridae; genus Glis; species Glis glis. Next base: position 21,187 of record PVJS01015636.1, on the reverse strand, counting down.
TGGAATGATTCAGAAATTAGTGTTGCCCCTATGCAAGTCTGACATGCAAATTCATGAAGCATTCCATATTTTTGAGAAAAAAGGAAAGAAAGGGGACCTCATGAAAATTAGGAAAGAAAATAGAGTAGTGGAAGAGAATCAGGAGATGGAAAATAGAAAAAGGAAGTACTGGGAAGAAAATAGACCAAATAATATTATGTGAATATATGTATGTATCACTATGAAACATACTATCACATACAATCACAATACACTAATAAAAATATGAATGCCCCACTGGTTGTTTCTGTATGTGGGACAAACTCAGGAGTGACAATTCCTCCTTCTCCATATTCTTGCAATACAAATGAAAACCCAAGAGATTTATGCTATCATTGGGGCTAGTCCTTCATTACCCATTTTATGCTCTGTAAACTCTATGTGGTACAAGGATTCCCTAACCAAACAGTGAATCAGCACTCATGACAGGGAACCGTGGTGACCTTGTGAGGATCCAAGATGTTAAGAGATGTTAAGAGACATTTCTATTGTTATTTGCAAAGTAGAAGAGTACAAGGAAAAGGAACATTGAAATTCAGAGACTATAAAAGCGATCATTTTAATTATTTTCTTTTAAGGACAAAATAATACCTAGTTCCATTTCTTATCTTTTAGGAACTATGAAGAATGATATTTTTAATTGATTAGTTAAATATATTCAACTATTCTAACATTGTAATGATTCTAGTCCAAAATTGTGTGGTCTGATTTCAGTTAAACTGCTGAACTAAGGAACATGAGCCCAAGTGCTCACAAAGGTCCAGCCTGATCCTTCCAGGGGGTGAGAGGACAAAGGGGCAATATATTAACAACAGAGAAAATGGGAATGCTTTGGTACTATAGACAACACACAAACTCTGACTGTACAGAAAAAGATTGCCTTGTTGGCAGAAAGAATGACCAACCTTTCAGATTTGCTTGAGACTGAGAGACTTCCTAGGACATGGGATTTTCAGTGCTAAGATAGAAAGCCCCGGGCAAACCAAGATAGATAGCCAGTTCCACTATGGCAGGTTTCACTGAATGTGTCTTCAGGTAGATATGTGACAGGTGGGAGCAGCAGAGGAGACAGATGACAGAAAAGGAAGATAAGTCTAGATTTCAGTTTCACTGGGAGGAAATTTTATTTTTACCTGGTTTTCTTGACTGTAGTGGGTTTTGTGATTTTGATTTAAATACAATTGTTATATCATAAAATTAATCAGTTTAAAGCACACAATTCAGTGGCTTTTAGTATACTCACAGGTTCTTCAAGAATTGCTAGCACTTTCTAATTCCAGAATGTTCTTCCCACTCTCCCAAATACTCTGTGTTCTCTCACCATTCATTCTCCCTGCTCTCCATCCCCTAACATTTTTAAAGAAGGGGGTTGGATTTTCTACATCAAGGAGAACAGGGTAAGTAACAAGGCAAATAACTGAGTACACTGGGGCTAAGTATTCTTTTATTGTGTCTTTGCAGCCTGTCTCAGTCAACATCCTCACTGCCATAATCCAAAACAACTGACTGCACAATTTAGAGGAAGAAAGATTTGTTTGTTCACAATTTTTGGAGATTTTGAGTTCAGTCTGTGTGAGGTCAGGGTCTGTGGAACTCAGGATATAGTGGTGGGAAGCACAGACAGGGAGAGCAAGCAAGGGCTCTAGTCTCATATCACGGAGGCCAGAAGCCAGAGAGAGCAAGCAAACAAAAGGATTCATAGACAAAAGCACAGTCTCTAAGGCCACACCTCTCAGGACTCATCTTCTCTAGTCGCATCCCACCTTCCTAGGTTACCACCCAGTAAATCCATTGCAAAGGATATATCCACTGATGAGATTACAATCCTCATGAATTAATTACATCAACTCTGAACATTAATACATGAGCTCTTCAGGTAACATTTTATATCTAAACATAACTAAAGCCATAGAATGAAAAAGGAAAAATCAATCCAAATATTTTACCCCATTTCCTAGAACTCACCACTGATTAGAAAGTAACCTGGTGGAAACCCTGATGTAATGAAAATTTGGAAAAATTCTAATCATGGTTATGTAATCAATCTTTACCAACTCTTCTTTAAGAAGGCTCAATATTTAATAAGAAGCTTATTATCATTCTCCATCTCACTTCATTTCCTTAGAAATAGCTTTAAATTAGAGATTAGAATGGTTAGGTTAGTCATAGCTTTATTTCATGTGGTCTCTTTTTTTAATTAATTGAGTATAAATTTTATTCACTTTTTCATCAGTAGTGATTTCTCATCATTTTTGTAAAATAAATAAGGATATTTTGCCATAAAGTAAAGCTCTCAGGAAGCTTTTGAACTAGTTGTGCTTCCCTCCATATCATAGCCTGGTGGCTATTTATTCTTGGCTTGGAAAAGTAGTAGTTTGGCTTTGGATCTACCTTAACCAAATTTTGCTGAGCATTACCAAATCCTCACTCCTGGCCATGTTTGCTTTCTGTTCCACAGTGGTGGATGGAAACTTCCTGCATTTCTGGGCTCTGACAGTCATTCTGAAACATAAATAGGAGAAAGCTATCACAGAACATTGGACTGTTTAATGTTTCATCATCAACTACTGGCTTCAAAAGCAAGAAAGCTTTGTCCAGATCATAAGTTTAGAGTTTGTCACCTTACATACAAGATAATACCACCAACCTCACATTGGCAGGAATTCAGCTATGAATTACATACAACAAGATCGATTTTTGCGAAGCCATCCTTGTGCTCTCACTGGATGCTGCTTGTGACTCACAGCACACATGTGAAAACATCTGATCTCTGTTGGTTGTAGGCACTAGGACAGCTGGACCATACATAGGTTGAATAGGTGATCTCATCCACATCAGAACCAAGTTCTAATGAAATGAGCTAACCAGGCGCAGACTAAACTGGCAAGAAACAAAACGTGTGCCTTTGCTAGGAGATGAGTTTTTATTCTGGGATTAACAAGCCTTTCAATGACTTAGGAGTCTCCCATGGAAGTTAGGGAACCTGTAACTATCCTAAAGTAGCATGCAAAACATTGTTTTTGTTCTCGTTGTTGTTTGATAAAGGAGCCATAGCTTTTTATCAAGTTCCTAAAATGTCCCATTTCTCAAAATAGGTTAAAAATGTTCTCTTGGAGAGTGTCATTAACATAATTGATTTTATTTTCTAGTAAGTGATCTGTCTTTATAAATAAGGCTTCATGTTTTGCCTGTTAGTAATTATGTCCTAGGGATGATTCTATGATTAGTTTAAGTTTCTGTGCCTCTCGACTTACATGATTGTATATTTCCATCTCTATTGCCCATATATCTACTAGAATTTTGTCAGATAATAAGACAAATCTGTTAGTGCTTTAGAATAAGAGATTTATTATAGGGATTAGACTTTTGCAATGGTGGAAACTGGTGAAGAAAACCATCAAAAACTATTGCCTCTGGGTTTGAAGTTGTCAGCCTGGCAGATATGAAGGATATCTAGATATAAATGTATAACAGAACAATAAGCAACTGGAACCCTTGTGTTTCAAATGACCTTAGTTCCAAATAATGCAGGTGGCCTGAAGATGAGCCTGGTGGCCGTGCCCACAGAGCTGTACACGAATGACAGAGTATGAAGGAAGACACCCAGCATCTCCAAGTAGCTGAAGAAGACCCTGTGGGAACTGGAAGACTTGCAGGCACAGGTGTTGCTTCAATTTGACAAGGTGAGCCTGCAGATCATCAATAACTGTTTGACCTGTGGCAGTGCCTGGACCCTACCCTGACCTTAGAATGTAACACATCCACCATCCAGACCTCATGACATTTTCTTCTATGGTCAACCCTAACCCAAAACAAAGGGAATTCTGGAAAAGCAAGTTCTAATTTGGTTTAGTAGATGCAGTCCCTATATATAAAGTACTTGACCAAATCTGGCCTTCTACTTCTTATAGCCATAAAAATAAAGGCTATAATTTATTCATAATCTAGTCCCTTGAGTTACTGTAAACCATAAGGTACATATATTGGTAGATGTATACATTTGAACTTTATGAAGCTGTAACCAGTGTCCTGTTAATTAAAGACAACTATGAACTCACCAAACACAAGATATAAACATGGAAGAATGAGAATTGTAGCATGCAAAATCTATAAGTGATCAGTATCCACAATAAGCAAAGCTATCCAGGAAATCAACAAACAAAAAGAATAACAATACTGCAGTATGAAGAAATGCTCAAATTCATTGGTGATCAAAGGAATAATATTTAAAACAGTAACATTTAATACCTATGTATTAAAAAAAATTAGAGTTCCATGTTAATGAGGACATGAAGAAAGAGTGCTTATTCTCTGTTAGTTAGAGGTAGCCTGATACAGGCATACTGGAAGGCTCCCTGGGAGGAGGACGCACCTCAGACAAAATTGCTGACCCAGCAGTGTTACTCTGGGGTTTGTATCATAAAGAAGTTCTCACAAAAATTTATAATCACTAGATTATCAAGGGTATCCATCACTGTGCTGTTTATAAAATAGGTAGTTGCATAAGCCATAGAATGCTATCTATCTATATAAACAGCTAGATATATTCTCTGCAAGATGAAAAACTAGTAAAATGCCAATTTTTAGTGGGAAGGATAAAAACACTATTTTATATAAGTTATATTTGTAGGCAACACATAATGTATCATAATTATAATTTAAAAAGATGCATACACATTGAGCGTACAAATAAAGAACATTAAAGTCCAAGAAAATAGGAATGAAGAATGATCATCAAAGTGAATTGATGAATAATCAAAGGATAGTTTTGAACAGAAATGGATAATAGTGTTCTGTGCAATAATTTAACTCTTTGCCCACAATAATTGTGAAACAAATAAACATATACATTCACAAACAAGCAAATAAAATTAGGCATAAGTGTTTTTAGAATGCTTAGGCACATAGAGAATTTTATCTGCTACTACTATTTATCTGAGCTCTAGTAAGTCCTTTATTGCACCAGAGACCCCGTAAGATTTTCTGGTTTGATGCTTAGTAAATCTTGAAAACAGTGAGCTTTCAGGTAACAGAGGGCTTCAGGTTAGATTCTAAAATGTGCATGTTGGAAAATGAAATACATGATTTGACTGCTAAAAAGAAAAGAGAAATTAAAATAGCACAGTGGTAGAAAATACTGTTTGTGATCATAATTTTAGTTATGATTATGATTATAATTTTATGGTCATAATTACAGCTTTGGTTTTAAAATCTTAAACTTTGTAACTTAAAAGTCATGATGTAAAACTATAGGTAAGAAATCTCTAAGTCAGAGAAATTAAGGCAGAAAGCAAGGGTGAGAGGAACAGGGAACATTTTCGGTATCATTCTTCTTAAAACAGAAAGAATTTCTCTGTTGAGTAGACCAAATATGAAGACATCCCATGCTTCATTTGCTTCAGGCAACTCCATTATGAGATGTCTATGCTCCTTCCCAGAGCAGAGTCACCACTCTTGAAGGGATTTATTACCCACAGCATTGTTGGCCCTATAAAGCTGTTTATTGTGTTGAAAATATTGTAATGGGAAAGGTGAATACTTGAGTGAAATTTTGAATCTAAACTTTATGATATTCATCATTTGAATGACACTGTTTTATTCATCATTAATCAGACCTTATTCATCTCTTAGCCCATCCAATCTTCATTGAACATCTACAGCATATCACATGTTCTACTGGACCTTAGATCTCATTAAAAAAAATTGACATGGTACCTATGGTAGGCAGAAAAATGACCTCCCACAAACACCTCTGCCCTAATCCCTGTACTCTGTGAATATGTTACCGCACATGGCACATTTGCAAAGGTGACTAAGGACTTTAAAGTGGAGATTATGCTGGATTAGCTAGGTGGGTCCAACAATATAAACATGGGGTCTCTACACAGGAAAGCTGGAGTAAGGATAGCCAAAGTTCCAGGAGATGTGATAACAAAAGCAGGGGCCAGAGTGGGAGAGAAGTTGGACTCTTACTGGCTTTGAAATGTAAGGACGAGTCTATAACCAAGGAATGTAGGGAGCCTTTAGAAGTTGGAAAACACATGGAAATAAATTCTCCCATACAGCCTCCAAAAGAAGGCTCCAATACTTTGACTTCAGCCTATTGAGTCCCATTTCTAACTTTTCACCTCTAGAACTCTAAAATAATAACTTTATTTTATTCTAAGCCACTAATTCCATGGTAATTTGTTATGGTAGTGATTAAAAATTAATACAGTCTCTGAATTTGAGAAACTTGGGAAGTAGGGAGGATAATAAGTAAACATTTGGGATACCTAGTATCAAGTTCATTAATAGAGTTCTGCACCAGACCCTGTAAAAGTAACTCTTAATAGGCCTTCTAAGAAACTCCTTTGAGGAGACATAGACTGAGATGTGATAGAGGGTTAGAATCGTGTGGCCTAATTTTAATCTTATTTTTTAAAAATATTTTTCTGCCATTTTTTACTATGGTTAATCTGACACCCATGCAATCTGCCTTTTGGTAATAAGTAGATAATGAGATGACTTTTCAGTAAATCTTTGCAGAGATATGAGTGACATAAAATACACTCAATTTTTAACCAATTTCAGAGTAAATACTACCAGCTACCTTAAAAGTTCCCATTGCCCTCATGCCATATCAGAAACAAAGGAAACCCCTTCTTGTAGATTTCTAAAGAGAAACCACTTTAAATTAAAACTATTTGGTATGGGCTATTCTTTCCTTTTCTTAAAAGTAAGTGATATTGAGAACTGAAACCAAACTACCAGAATAATGCATGTGTATCTATGTTTATAGCCACACAATTCACAATTGCCAAACTTTGGAACCAGCCAAGGTGTCCATCAACAGATGAATGGATTACAAGACTATGGGATATGTACACAATAGAATTTTACACAGCCATAAAGAAGAATAAAATTATATCATTTGCAGGGAAATGGAGGGAACTGGAGAACATTATGCTAAGTGAGATTAGTCAGTCACAAAAAGTGAAAAGTCAGATGTTCTCCCTAAAATGTGGGAGCTAGGGAGAATGGGACTTAGAAGGGACTCCAGACAAAGAAGGAGAAAACTTTAGTTGAGCAAAGGTGGCGACCTAACTGAGGGAGATGGGAGGGGGAAGAGGAAAATGCACTAATGCACACAATGTATATACACACTTATCAGAGTCCATCACTATGCTGAGCACAGAAAGGAGGGAAGGGGGAGGGAATAGGGTGGGATTTGAGGGAGGGCTAAATGAGCAATGTGTGCATGAAAGCTTCTGATACCCTGACACTTATCAAAATGTATAACTACAATGCAACAATAAATGAAATAAAAAAAAAACAAAAATAGAAATTAAAAGTAAAATCACATTGTATTTTTATAGCAATCAAATCCATAATTTAAAAAACTAATTTGAAGGGTTTCTTACTATTCAATATATTTGGAACCATCACAATATTTCTCACTATTTTAGAATTTAGTAAGGAAGCTTCCTCAAATGACATTAAAAATAGCTTATGTATTTCTCCAGTTTCCCTCTCTGCCAGGTTTTGAAATTACAGAAAAGTTATTGAATAATATTTTAAGTGTATTATTTATATTCAAATACCAATAAGCACGGTTATTAAAATCAAAATTCTTTTTTTCTAGCACACTCTATAACTCCCTTAGTGGTCTTAGGCAGTTTATATAATGATGAAGAGATTTGTAACTATCCAAGTTATCAGAAAGATAGTTTAAATAATGCTATGTACATACACGAAATTAACAATACCCAATAAGACCCCAAGGTACAAGAAATTAAAAAGATGATTAAGAAGTGGGATTGCATTAAACTGAAGAGCTTCTGTGCAGCTCTTCATCATCAAGAACCTTAAGGAAATCATCAAGAACCTTAATAGAGAGCCAACAGAATGAGAAATCTTTGCCAGTTACTCTCATGATAGAGGACTAATATCTAAAATATACAAAAAGCTTAAAGAACTTACTACTAAAAAAACAAAAAATGCAATAAAAAATGGTCAAGTGAACTAAATAAACACTTCACAAAAGAAGAAATACGAAAGGCCAATAAATATATGAAAAGATGTTCAACATTGTTAGCAATCAGGGAGATGCAAATCAAAACTACACTGAGATGCCATCTAACCCCAATTAGAATTAAAATCATCAAGAAGTCAAACAACATTAAATTCTGGAAAGGATGCGGGCAAATAGAAACTCTTCTACACTGTTGGTGGGACTGCAAATTAATGCAGCCACTATGGAGATCAGTGTGGAGATTCCTCAAAAAACTGGGAATGGATCCACCATATGACCCAGCTATACCATTCCTGGGCATCTTTCCAAAGGGACTTAAATCATAATATTATAGTAATATATGCATATCTGTGTTTATAGCAGCACAATTCATAATAGCCAAAATATGGAACCAACCTAGGTATCCACCAACACATGAGTGGATTACAAAAGCATGGGATATACACACAATGGAATTCTACTCAGCAATAAAGAAGAACAAAATAATGTCATAATAATGTAGAAAAATGAATGGAACTGGGAAACATTAAGTGATATTAGCCAGTCACAGAAAGTGAAAGGTCATTTGATTTATCTCATATGCAAAAACTAGGAGTATAAAGGGGATACAAGAGGGACTTTAGATAATGGAGGAGAAACCCCAGTGGGGCAAGGGAAGAGGTCCAGTAGAGGGTGGTTGTAGGAGGAGGGAGAATTAAAAAAGGAGGCACTTCCATTGATGTTGTGTACATATGTGATAATACCAATGCCAATCTCAGTACCATGTTTGGGGAAGGGGAGGGAGTAGGGAAGGGAAGGGGGGAAGCTCATCAAGTGCTGTGTGCATGCATGTCACTATCACTCAAACATAATGTGAGAGTATAATGCACCAATAAAAGTATATTTAAAAAATAAAGTATATAAAAACAGAAAAAACAAAATATATGCACTTCAAAAAAAGAAAAAGAAATTATCAATACCAGTCTCAATGACATGTACAGGGAAGGGGAGGGAAGGGGGTGGAATCCAGAGGAAAACACACCAAGTGTTATGAGCATGTGTACTCCTATCACTCCATGCCTCACTCTATCACTTTATAATTACAATACACCAGTAAAAGTATAACATATATACCAATGGAGGTATATTTACTTATATATTAAATATAAGATATATTCATATGCTTATATGATTACAAGATGCCTTCTGTGTTTGGTTAGGTGATGTCACTCACTGATATGGGGCATAATATTATAGTATAGATGAATCCATGTTGAGGCATTTTACTTAACAAGTTAACATATTCATGTGAATGAGGAAAATATACAAAGAAATATTTTACATTTATCTTAGAAATACATTTTTATAACAAATAAGCCCCTCTGTCTCACCCTCTGCTGTGCAACAGTGTCTCTCAAAAATATATGATACTTCATAAATAATAGTTAAGTATTGTAGTTTTCAAATAACATCCAGGAGTTTCTGAAATAGAATAATTTTCTTTTTGTCATAGCCAATTGGTTGAGTTCCTTGAATTTTTGTGTGTCCATAACTCATTGCTTTCCCTTTTGCTAAACCTTAAAAAATAACACATACATAGTTTTGAAACTGTGCTGTAGTTGATTTAGAAATGCCCATGATTTTACTGGAATAATCAATATTTCAAAATTCAAATACAGTCTCCATAGTTCTTAAGAATTTTAAATAAATCTTGACATACAAACAAAATTCTATTTTTAAAGTCAAAATATTAGTTATAACATTCCAGATTAATGCAAGATATTTCTTCACAGAATTCCATTAATGACAATGTCATTGTCACTTAAATGAGCACCATTCTTCAAATCACTTTCTTACTATTGATTGTCTCTGAACATAACATAAACGTTCTCCTTTTAGAATTTCTAAAAGTTCAAGGTTTGCAAATTAGGCATGATTTCAATATGGGGAAAGAAGAGATGTATAGTTGTACTGAGATAGAAGTTCTCAAATACAGCAAGATGGGGGTTCTGGTATACACTACACAGAATATTAATAATAATACAGTGCTGAAAGGGTATTCATCCTTCCAGATAACATGGCTTCTTCCTTTCCAGTGGCCTTCTATTCTGTTATTCTTAAAGAAATCCTGAGAATAACTCAGGTCCTGTCCTATACCATCCTGTGACATTTTAGTTCAGAAATATACTTAGAAATGAATTCTAAAATTAACTTGAAAGGTAATAATTATGCCTGGTCAAAATGACCTTTGAAAAGTATCTTTGAAAAGTGGCTGGTTCCATAGTTTGGCAATTGTGAGTTGTGCATTTATAAATATAGATACTCATGCATTAGTCTGGTAATTTGGTTTCCATTCTTTTGGGTAGATACCTAGAAGTGGTATTGCTGAGTCATATGGTAGGTTCATTACCAGTCTTCTGAGGATCTTGTACACTGTTTTCCAAAGTGGTTGCACTAATTTGCAATCCCACCAACAGTGTATTAGAGTTCCTACTTCTCCACATCCTTGCCAGCATTTGTTGTTATTTGTGTTTTTAATGACTGTCATTCTAATTGGGGTTAGGTGAAATATCAAGGTGGTTTTGATTTGCATCTCTCCGATTGCTAATGATGTTGAACATTTTTTCATACATTTATTGGCCATTTTGTATTTCTTCTTTTGTGAAGTGTCTTGCCCATCTTTTGATTGTGTTATTTGTTTTTTTTAGTGGTGAGTTTCTTGAGTTTTCTGTATATTCTAGATATTAGTCCTCTATCAGAGGAGTAGCTGGCAAAAAAAATTTCTCATTCTGTTGGCTCTCTGTTGAGGTTCTTGATAGTTTCCTTTGCTGCACAGAAGCTCTTCAGTTTAATGCAATTCCACATATTGATCCTCATTTTATTTTCTTGTGCCTTTGGGGTCTTGGTGAGGAAGATTTTACCTGCCTATGTGTTGAAGAGTTGGACCTATGCCCTCTTCAAGTGGCTGCAAGGTCTCTGGTCTTATTTCCAGGAACCAGCCAAGATGTCCATCAACAGATGAATGAATTACAAAACTATGGAATATGTACACAATGGAATTTTACTCAGTCATAAAGAAGAAAAAAATATGTCATTTGCAGGGAAATGGATGTAATTGGAGAACATTATGCAAAATGAGATTAGTCAGTCACAAAAAGTGAAAAGTTGGATGTTCTCCCTAATATTTGGAAGCTAGGGAGAAATGGGACATAGAAGGGACTCTTAACTGAGTCCATAGGCAACCTAACTGAGGGAGATAGGAGAGGGGAAGAAGGAAACACCCTAATGCAATGATGTACATACGCAAGCTTATCAAAGCAAATCACTATGCTGAGCAAGAGAAGGAGGGAAGGGGGAGGGAATGGGGTGGGAACTGGGGGAGGGCTCAATGAGTGCTGTGTGCATGTATGCCTCTACCATCCTGAACCTCATCAAGACGTATGATTACAATGCACCAATAAAAAAGAAGTATCTGTGGGAAACTCACATCTTTCATTACGATTGATACATCTATGTTTTCTCCTGTACTGGATCTGACAGGTTTTTTTTAATCATTTTTCTTTAATTAATAGTGGTTTGGTTTGTGTTAAGACCCATCTGATACAATAACTATGCATCTTAAAAGACTAGAATCACCCTTAACTTGTTAAGACATCACACTTGGAGAGACAGAACTGAAACCAAGAGAAGGAAAGATGAATTTCCCATCCCACAGTCATTCCAGGGCACGTACAGTCTAAGGGAAATAGCTTGCTGAATCTATTAAGGGGTTTAACGTATTTTTTCTTCTGTGTGTTTTTTCCCCTTAAATTAATTTCACTTAAGGTGTCTTGTGATGCAATTGCATTTCTGACTGTCAATATAACTCATTTTAAGCCCCCCATCCACAGTACCTTAGGCCATTCCCATTATGTATCCTAGGCTTTCTTTTGAAAGCAATATCTCTAAGGCATTTGCCTGGGGAATTAGTGTATTCTTCAAGATCTTCAAAAGGTGACTATCTAGGCAGATCAGTATACACCTTGAACTCTAGAGGGACCAAGTACTTCCTTACTATAAATTATTTTACTTCAAATGACACATTTCACTTTTCACTGCATATTCATTTTATGAAATCACAAAATTAAGTCTGTGTCTCCATTATTATCATTTATATCTCTATCTCTATCCTTGATCACCTCTCCATTTAGAAATGAAAAGGAAAGTTACGCAATTAGGTTGCAAGGACAGCTGTCATAAAAACATTGGGGTGACATTTTAATATTTGTAAAATAGGCTAAGTGTTTTGACAAACTTTCTCCTTTTCCTAATTTGCTTTATAACTTTTTAGTTTCTAACGTTCTCAAGGCTCAGGTCCTCGTCTCTGAATGCATTTTCCTTGCTTTTGACAATCAAGGGCACCTTTCCAAAGAACACCCTGTATTCTATTTTTGCTTTTACTCTCAGGGATAAAGAATATTGTCTATTAGAGGTCTATGATGACTAAAAAAGTTGAATCAAGAATAGATGATTGTCTTCTCCTATGAAACAAAGTAAGAACATCAGCAAGAATGAAGAAATCATGTGCCTAGCTGCCCGATGAAACTATGAGAAAAGGAAAATATATTAAGATCATGGGACATAAAATAAGGTATAAATAATAAACAACAAGTACTTCTTTCATAAAGTGAAATGATAGACTTTGTACAGAAATCTATTTTTCTCCAGAGACTGGCATACTGAAAACTGATACATGATTATGCTAGGGGAATATTTGTCATTGGTAAACCAAAATAATGGACTAAGCTAAAGGACAAGTAAGCAAGTTTCCTTTCCAATTAAAATTAGAATTTATTTACACAATGGTTGAAGTTTGTATTTTTTATGGGCCTCCTGCATGTTAAACCCCATCAAGTGAAATTGTAAAACTACTGAAAATTAAAGATAAAAGGACAAGTAAATGTAATTAAAGGCTTTTGGAACTATTTTAATGAATTAGACCTAATAACGTATACAAAATATCTATCTATCATCTATCTATCTATCATTATCATCATCATCTTGCACCTTTTGAAGGCATGAACTCACATAACTCATATCCTGATAGAAGAGGACCAATTCTGTGAGAACTTCAGTAAGCAGCTGCCCAGATTAAATTTGTCCTTTACAAACAATGATCCCCATTTCAATATTTCCATTACTAATTTCCACATATCACAAAGGTGTTTAAATTTTAAAGATCACTAAGAAAGATAAATGTTGAATTTAAGTTTATAAAATCAGTGTTGTCCTTGCTATTGCTTAAAATTTTTAAATATAAACCTGTTTTACTGTAACAAAAATCATAATTCACATTACTACAGATTAAATCTCAATTCCATTTCTAAGGTTTAATATACTATGAAAGACTACTATGGAATTTATATTGTCTTTCCTCTGAAGTCTCCAGGAATGAAACCATTTGGGACTCAGTGAAAATATGTTTTTGAATCAAATTATCATCATTTCTTTGTAGCATCAATGCTGTAAGCATTACAAAATGCTCATAGATAATTATAAGAAAATTTCCAAAATGAGACTAAATTAGGGAAAACTTAGTGAAAAGCAAATAGAATTCGTAAGCCCCGACATTTGGGGATTTTTTTCTTTGTAGTTCTAATAATTGAGGAACACTTCAATGTTGAGTTTTGTAGACTATATATTGTTTTCTTTTGTTCAAAGACTTGTTTTCTCTCTTTTGTTCAAAGAATTCTTGACTTTCACTGTTATTTCTGATAACACAAAGTTTTTGTGTTTTTGTTTTGTTCTATTTTTGTTTTTTATCTATGATAGGTTTGTAAATCCCTAGACTCTTGAGTATTGCCACATATTTCTTTACAACAGAAGAGGTAAAAAGGCCCAACGTCACAGTTACAAGAAACATTGTTCTATTTTTTTCTTTTTTTAGTGCTGGGGATTGAGCCCAGGGACATTCTAACTCTGAGCTATACTTCAGTCCTTTATTTATTTATTTATTTATTTATTTATTTATTTATTTTATTTATTTATTTTTTGCGGTACTAGGAATTGAACCCAGGTGTATTCTATCTCTGAGGCATACCCCCAGCCCTATTTATTTTATTCTTTATTTTGAAAAAGGGTCTTGCTAAGTTGCTGAGGTTCTTGCTAAATTGCTGAGGCTGGCCTTAAATCTGTGCTCCTCCTGTCTCAGCTTCCTGAATTTACCAGGAAATACAGGGATGCACCACAACCTCTGGTTTCATTGCTCTGTTTTTGAAGTCAATAAATATGTGTATTATCTCAATTGTGGCAAACTGTCAACTAGATATAGTTGAACTCTTCTGAAGGCTTTCCTTGGGTTCATGGATTCCTGAGTAAGCTTGACAATTTCAAGATTTCTAAACGCTATTACTCTACACTCTGTGTAGACCTCGAGTCACAGACCTGACAAAGTAATGTACAAAATCATGTTATATTGTAAGTATTGTACAGAACTCAAACCAGTTAGACATATTGCTTTGAGTCATTTCATATTCAACTTTTGACTACACAGTTCACTCTTCCTTTTCAGGAAAGTTGTACCTTAAATTTTCTCATCTAGATGGATATGGTGGCACACACTTGTAATCCCAATACTGGGGAGGCTAAGACAGGAGGATCGCAGGTTCAAGGACAGCCTTCAGTAAGTAGTGAGACTCTCATCAACCTAGCAAGACCTTGTATCAAAATAAAAAACAAATTAAAAATAGGACTGGAGGTATAGCTTGGAAATAGAATGCCCCTGGGTTCAATTTCCAGTACCAAAAAAAATCTCATCTGTCATCAAGGATTTTATATCATCATTAAGTTGAATATAGTCATTCTGAATCCTCATCGTATTTACAGTTTTTAGCCAAAGCTATATTTTATGTTATCATGCCTTATTTCTCTAAAAAATTAGAATATTATTTGGTTTTTAGAAAAATCCCTGTAAGTTTTGGCAATACCACAACATCATTGACATTAAATATAATAAATAAAATTGTATATTACTTTAAGAATGACTCCTGTTATCATTAATTATATTTTTCTGGTCAACACTTCTATATTATTCCACAATTACAAAGTCAATATTCAGGTTGGGATACAGTATACAATAATTCCATATATATGTGAAATTATCTCTCTATAGATAGATAGATAGATAGATAGATAGACATAGATAGATATATAGAGAGAGAAAGAGAGAGAGAGAGAGATACATATATATGTATTTGGGGAAAAGAGCAGTTTCTAGTTTCTAGTACATTATAAAAAGGGTGCATCAAGATTAACTTTGGTAGTATCATTGCAATATTTCAGATGGAAAAGACAAACCCGTGATTTAAATGCCTGAAACGTGCTTTTAATGTTAAATAAAATGGAAAGTTTGTGTAAATAATGAGTTGGCCATTTCTGTTAGGAAAAATGACACGTTTCTTCCAGTGGTTTAGGTATTACTTTCATTCTGTTTATATTCAAACACTAAATACAACAACATTTTTTATAACAGGTGCGTGTGAATTTGCATAAACTGTGGGATGAAATACCAGAATCATTCTAATATAGTGAAAATTAGGACATAGAAAAATTGTTGACTATATAATTGTCATGTTTATCACAATTTTGATGACATGAAACAAACAACTATGTTTAGACATACATCTGTTTCAAATAACAAAAAATAGAGCTACAGCTAAAAATATTTTTTTAAGAATACACCAGATTCTGATGAGCTTAACTGTTAGATTTCTCAATGCAGCCTTCTCTCTCAGGTGTGATGATCTGCCATTCTGACTTTAAAAAACAAAACTTTTAATTCGAACATATTTTTTCTTAGCATTGACCTATAACCTCTGGAAAAAAATAATTGTCTCCATTTTCCCCCAAGCATGATAACTAATGACATTAGTGTTTTGTTTCTTTTTTTATTACTTTTCTGAAAGAAAAAGAAAAATTCACTACATTTTCATCATTTGGATAGTTACTAACCTCCTCTTATGATTCTCTACTTTAAATGTGGATCAGAAGTTCAGCTATCTATGAAGTCCAAAAGAATATGATTATTTCAAATTCTAAATTATCAAATCCCTAGCCAGAGTCACTTTGAGCTTAGTTACCATTCCCGTTGACCTAACAGCATTTTAACTATTTATTCAAGAGTAAACTTGCCTGTTTTCATTCTCAAAAGCCCATGTCTTGGTGATTTTCCATATCTTTCAAGGTAATTGGAGACTGTCCTCTTCATTTAAGAAAATATATGGTTAGTGCAATTTAAACCCCTGTTTACAAATTAAAAGCCAGCCACCACTTTAGCACAAACTCTATTTGCACTTACTCTTTAGAAGGTTTTCAAAATTCTATGTAATATACCTCATTAATATAGTTGTAGGAGTCAGGAAAAACATAAAATCGCCCTTAAACAAAAAGTTTATCCTTAAAAAGAAGTAAAAATGGTTAACTATACTTTTATTAATTTGGCAGGTTTTTTCATATCTGCCATATTCTCTTTTCAAACCATATTCTTTCTCATTTTTCCAAATATTTTGATGAATGTAACTTTTTAGGTGAAGGAACATGTTCCTGTGTTTAACAGGTCGTACATCTCATCTATCTGAGGCATGGAGGAGATGTAGGGAGATGGAATCCCAACCTTCCCCTTGCAGGGTATTGTGGAAATAGTAACTGAACTCATAAATCTCATGTAAACATGTAAAGGGACATACAAAATGAGAATAGTAATTTTATTGTTAAATGTCAACTAAATAAAAAATCAGTAGTCATGAAATATATACAAAGTTTTAAAAGGCAATGAATAGCTCTGAATCCCTAACATTACTTTACACAGAGACTATGGCCTTCACCTTTGAAGAGTTCTATATACCCTTCTCCAGGCAGTTCTCATTTACCTTTACCACCCCGTTGCTTTTTAAAAATAATTGTACCACATTTTTTTGAAATATGTATATTTTCTTGGTGAATTGAAATTAAGTACTAACATATATTCTCCAGAATGACTTTTGACTTATAGTCTTTCTCGTTTAAATTTCTACAATACTTTCTTATGTATATGACTTTCCAGTTACACGTTTTCTATTCTTTCTCATACAATCTTTGTATAGCCTAATTTTAAATGTGTTTCTTATGAATATCAAATATCTCCATATTCTGATATATCTTCACTTTAATATGCTAATGGTTAATCTTGATTACAGACTTGACTGGATTGAAAGATACCTGCAAAGCCGTTAGAGCACACTTTTGAGTGTGTTGCTGTCGTGAGGGTGTTTCCAGAGATGATTGTCATGTGGGTCAGGCAACTGAGTGGGGAAAATCCACCCTAAATGCAGACAGTGCTGTCCAGTAGACTGAGGACCCTGACAGAACAAAAAGTAGAAGAAGTTTGCACATGCATATGTGCACTAAACTCTTCTTAGGGGGTGTGGTTTGTGCTGCTGCTGCCATTGCCTGTGGACACCAGCTTCCATACTCTTCAGTCTTTAAACCTGGACTCGCACCAACAGCTCTCCAGGGAACTTCCAGGCCTTCCACCTCAGACTGGAGCTGCATCATTAGTCCCTCTTATTCTGAAGCTTCCAGCTTCTTAGACTGAGCAGCTACCAATTTCGCCAGCTCTCCAACCAGTAGACAGTTAATGTGGGACTATTCAGTCTCCGATCATGAAGTTAAGCTAGTAAATTCTCTCTTGTAATTTCATACACATCCCACTGGATCTATTCCTCTGGAAACCCTTGCTAATACATAGTCTCTTATCTTGTGTTCTCTAGCCTCCCTTTAAGCTTTGTAGGGTTTCCTATTAGGCTCCCTACACCTTTCTCCCAAATCCCTCAATTCATACAAATTGAGGTTCAAGTTCATTGGATATTGCAAAATATCTCTCATATGTAGGTGCTCAAATCACACCTTAGTTTCCCCTTTCACTCAGTTATTTATCCTCTGTTTATTGGTACTTGTTTGCCAACTCTTGATCTATTTAAAAATGTATCCACTGAGCGCAGGGTGTGGTGGCGCACGCTTGTAATTCCAGGACTTTGGGAGGCAGAGACCAGAGGATCCGGGTTCGCGGCCAGCCTCAGCTCTCCTCTCTCTCTCTCTCTCTCTCTCTCTCTCTCTCCCTCTCTGTCTCTCTCTCTACCTAGTGAGGCCCTCTGCAACTTCGTGAGACCCGGTTTCAATATAAAGTATAAAAAAATAGGGCCGGGGGTGTAGCGCGGAGGTAGAACGCCCCTGGGTTCAATCCCCAGTACCACAAAAAAAAAAAAAATGTATCCACTGAGCCTTTTATTGGTTTTATTGGGAGGATAGTTCTTAGTATTTATCCTACCTTACTAACAGCAACACAAGATACTGGGTTTTTTAGTGATGCAAACTTATAGATTTTCAATGCAGAAAATAAAGTTCTATCATTATTAGAGCCAAGTAATTCTTATACTTTACATTTAAAAAGTGGACATGATACTCCTAACAAATCCACTACTGTTAATATCACCACTCCAGTATAAACATGCTGTGTTGTCTCTTTGAAAGTATTTCTTCCAAGAACCCTAGAGGGTCAAAACTTATGGACATCTCAAAATTGCAAGCTTTCTCAATTAAAGCAGAAAATAATTCCCATAAAAATATGTGGCCTGTTGTAGGTGATCAACAAATGACCACTAAACAAACTAATAGCTCATTATGCCTTCACTACTGTAAATAACTATTTTCTTTAAGGCTACTTTCTTGTGTACTTCTGTAATTTCTTTTATATCTGGCCTTGGTCTTTATTTCATGAATTGGTCTTTATTTCATGAATAGTATTCAATAAGAAATTATTTTGGACCCTAAAGATCACTTCTGTCTAAAAATTTAATGTAACTGCATAAATAAGTGAGGTTTAATTGTGTAGAAAATAAATAATGAGTTTGAGGTTAGAGGTCTCTTCATGTGCAGTATCTCAAAAATGATAGGTGAAGCGCCGGGCATAGTAGCGCACGCTTGTAATCTCAGTACTTGGGAGGCAGAGACCGGATCGCGGCCAGCCTCAGCTACTTAGTGAGGCCCTCCGCAACTTCGTGAGACCCGGTTTCAAAATAAAGTATAAAAAATAGGGCCAGGGGTGTAGTGCGGAGGTAGAACGCCCCTGGGTTCAATCCCTAGTACCACAAAAAAAAAAAAGAAAAAGATAGGTGAGCATGCTAAATAATATGTAGTGTCTCAGAGCAAAGTAAAAAATTTCACTGAGCAAGAACTCACGTCTCAAGAATCAACATTCCCCAATATAATAACAGTGTTTGTTTGTTTTGTCCCTGATACTTCTTTTTGTCAATCATTTTCACATTTGTCACTCAGCATTCTTTCAAAATGTAATGTGCATTTCCCCTATAATGATTATTTTGGTAATTCATAAGACTACAGAAACTGGGTGACTTTAATTACTTCAAGTAGTATTATCATAGACGAAGGTTCGTGATGTTATCGCCATATGTTGTGCTCTTTTATAAGTTCTAAAATAAGCTATTTAGGTTAATGTTGACAGTATTGTTCTATACTTGGTATAATCTGCCCTCAAACATTCTTCAGCTCTGAGACTTCTGGAACAATATATTCTTGCTAAAACAAGTGATGAATTTGTATCAGGTTAATAAAGGCATTCTGAGAGTGTATATGAGGCAGGATCCCTTCTTGTATACTCTTCCCAATAGTCTCATTTTGCTTGGTATAAAATGTAATATGGAAATATATTGTTTTTAAAATACTTTTATCAGTACGTTGTAATTATACATAATTGTGAGGTTCAAAGTGATACAAACATACCTGCATACAGCACTTGATGTGAGTCCCTCTACCAGCTCCTCCCCTGCCCAATACCTGTACATGTTAGCGAGATTGGTAGTGATACCTTCATATTTGGACATAGCACTATTTGAACTGTTTCCTTCATCAAATCTCCTTTTTCCCCTCCCCAACTCCTTCCACCAAACCTTTACACTATTCTACTGGGATATCTCCTCCTCATTTATCTGAAGTCCCTTTTGGTTCCTATTTTCTCTCTAGCTTCTACATATGAGAGATATATTCTTTAACCAGAACACTGGTGATGTCCGAGGGGCTTAAAAATTATCTTCAGTATTGGAATTACATTTTAAAAAATCAATAGAAGACCCTTGGCTTTTTTATCTGTTCATCGATGTATTTCTTGTTATATTGATTTTCCTGTTTCAAAATTAAGAAACTCTTAAGGATATTTCCTCCTTAAAAGATAATTGTTGACACTATATGTCCTATCAGGTGTAGAATTGCTCTAATGTAAGGTTTTGTGTGCAAATCTCTCATTGTGCCCATAGGATTGCTTGTCTTTTCCAGCACCATTGCATCTATTAATATCAACATGGTAGCATGATGGAATGTGTACATTTGTTGGATTCTTGCTTTTCAGGTGTTCACTCACAGAATGCACCCCAAATTTTATAAAATAGGTAATCATTATCCTTTTCTTTAAATGCGAACAATCATCGTTTAAAGATATGTATTTCAGCTACAATGCCTTTTTGTTTTTACATCACACTATCACTGAATTTGAATTTTTGACTATATCAAATATTTGAAATGAAATAATCATGCTTGGATTACAAAAGAATGTAGAGAAAATGTAGCAACAATAGATACCTCACTATTGTAAGTATTGTATATGCCCCCTAAGTGGAAAAAACTGTTCATTTCTGTTTCTGTTTTAAATTTCAGCCTGAGTGCATATCTATAATAATGTGTAGTTCATATTGTTCAATTCTTTAAACATGAATTGTGGCGTTAGGGCCTTTCTAATCTTGACAAAAAGAATTTGGGATTAACATCTGTGAGAACCTAAACTGGACCTCCCCATGTTATGTTAGGCATAGACTGATACAAAAATTTCTTGATTTAATCCCTGAAGTGCATGTCAAGTTGTTAGAGTCCCCTAGTGTGGGGAGCCATTTCTTTGGCTTCAGGCTCATAGATGCAAACACAGCCTTAAGAGGTATAAGCTTTGCCAAACAGGACGATAAAGACTTGTTATCTGAGGAGAGACTTGATTGTTCTTCGATCCAGGAGGTGCAAGTGACCTCACCCACCCAGGGGACATGACTCCTAGGTGCAGGCCTGGCAAAATCCTCTATG
>PVJS01015635.1:0-38627 GCA_004027185.1 Glis glis | reverse complement strand
GGAGGTAGAACGCCCCTGCGTTCAATCCCCGGTACCGCAAAAAAAAAAAAAAAGAAAAGAAAATACTGAACTCATTCCTGGAGGGAATGCAGGGTTATGTACATCTAGTCACACAATTGTTTTCAACAGATCAATACATAACCTTGTTTTATTGTGTTTCTGTATAAAAATACCTTATTTAACATATATTGTTGCTTCATTAACATTGAACTTACAGCCAACAGCATTGTAACAGTCCTGAACAAAGCCTACCCAACACATTTTCTTTTTCATTATGCAATTCACAGACTACATGTGCTTAAATACTAGACATTTCAGCACTATGCCTGGGAGACATTTTGAAAGCAAATTCAGCAAGAAAAAGCACACAAATACTAAATATGTAGCATTAAATATACCACAAAAATGACACTTTTTTTCAGTACAAACGCTGGAACAAAACGGGAGTGTTGTCTTGTTTCACCTGAGATTGGAAGGTTTACACTGGGTGACCCAAAGTTTGTCACCTCTCTGCACATATCCGCCAAAAGCCACAAAACCACTGCAGTGTTGACCTTGGGGTTGCAAATAAATCATCATATGTTGGCAAATTCACAAACACTGAATCCATGAATAAAGATCAACTCTACAAACTGCTGGAAAAACTCTAGAATTCATAACACATGTGGTTTATCACACATTTTTAATGGGGACCATTCTGCAGCAAAATTTTTCCTACTCATTAGGATATCTGCAAGGAGAAGGCTGAAATATTTCTTATTAATTAGAGCAGAACTCAGATTGGATAGGTTTATCAATATCAGAAGTATTTAATTTTTGTTTTGAATATTTATAATCAATAGTTTTATAATGGTACATTACCAATGACTTTGTAACTGTAAAATCCATGAATACAATTTCACTTGCATGAAGTGATATGATTTTTATTAATAGAATTTTCACAATAGTAGGTCATTAGAAATTGAACATTTGGTTAGTCAAGAGGTACTACAGGAAAGTTGTCATATATTGTAAAGGTTGAAAGTTATATCATAATTTATAATACAGGTTTTGTTCATGGGTTAGCAAATAATTTCTCCAATATATTTTACAGTAAAATAGAATTAGTGATTTCTTTTCACAGACCCTTCAATTACCTCCTGAATATATCAAATACTGAAATACTTGATAAAGTCAAAATTGTGAAACACTCTATAAGATTTATAAATGTTATATTATTGAATGTATTTATGTTCCTAATCCAATTGCATCATTGAATTTTCAATACATATTAAACAAGAAAATTATGGTTCAAATATATTAACTTCTTAAAAATCACATAGTTAAAAGTATGTATAGAGCTTGTTACTTTGCTTTTCTGCTTTTTGATATATTGTATTTCATTGCTAATACAATAGAGTATAACATTTGGGCCCTATAAATGGTACCAAGTTGACATTTTCAGTTGCTCTAAAGAGTTTATGACTGTCAAAGCCATTTGGGGGAGTGGAGTAGGACATTAGAAGATTATTCCTTTGTAAATGGTTCAGTATCAGAACAATGACTCCAGAGTAAATTTGAAGTATGCTTTCAGAACCTGAATTATATATTCTGAATTTCATAATTAGAGAAGTTCAGAACTAACAATAGGCCATCACAGAGTTAGATTTAGATATCAAAAATGTCTAGGAAATCATACCACCCTTGACTTAATTTATTTGCAGAGCTTCAATGTATAAAATGTGTTAAATAAGATTTTTAACAAAATATTAATATTTCAACCTATTCAGTTTAAATTCAAATTATGTATGTTAGAAGAGTTTGGTGAACTAAATTCAAAAGCCTTTTTCAACATCTAATATTTAAAGATGCTGCGGTTATCAGTAAAGTGACATTCTCTTTAGACACATTAACACTTACATTGTGATTGCACCTTTCATGATTTACTTCAGATCTTGGGCTTCCAGAGAGATTAATCCTATAAAGGGTAAAGATATTGTAAACCTTTGACAGTTCTGCTGAACTTGTTGTTTCTCCCTCTAGAATATTATAATAATACAGTAAATTAGCTCCTTTGTCCCAGATTTCATGGAATAATTGCTAGAATTTTATCTGGCACTTATAAGTCAGAAGTGTTTATTCTTCTAGAGAATGTTTTCCAGATTTGTATGCAAAGTAAAAATTAAATTTAAATGGGAAAACAACTAACAAGTTTCAGCATTAGAATGACTGCTTTACATTTAAATGAAGCATTAAAAAATGACCAAGATTTTGTTTTATAGTGTCCTTATTCACATGCTCTCAGCAGTTTTACTACCAATTTTCTCCATTATCTATGACCAATATACATTACCAATACCTTTATGATTTTAAGCTGATTTTATTATTTTCTGAGACATAGTTTTATTAATAAATATTCTTCACTTTAATGCGCAATACTGGATATTTTATGAATTTAATTTCAATGGAAAAGAGAGGTTTAGATGAAACACCTCAATGGATATATACATGAATTAATATCAGATACCATTTGCATTTGTCATTCTTGCAAAAACATCAGCTAGCTGTTTTATAGTAACCATCTATAAATAAAGATTGGTTTTCAAAGCTTCAATAAACACTTCATTCTTTTTGTAAGCAGGATGCCAATTTTATAAGCCATAAAGTTTAATAGAAGGTTTACTTATTAATAAATGAAAAGGCTTTAGGGAGAAAAATATGCCTAAATGAGGATAAAAAATATGCCCCTGTATAAAGGAGCATTTATCTTTTATGAAAATAGTCACATTGAGACATTTTGTTTTTTTAAATTTTATATAGTTGGACAAAACAGGTATAGGAATATACAAGTTATCTATTTTCACTGGTAGAAGAGATCATACTAATTTGCAAAGAAAGGATATTTTAAACTTTCATAATTAACATACATTTTTAATTAGTATCACTGTTGCTGTTAGGAAAAATGAAGACCTAGAGAGAGTTCAAAAAGAGATGAACTATCCCAGTGTAATTACCACAACTCCCAGCAGGGTCTTCTCTCATCTGATTAACACCACAGCAGGGTAGGGGATCCAGCAAGCAGCTAACTGCCATAATCAGGAGAAAAATAACAGGGGTGAGAAGACTTGGAAAAGAATTTCCCTGACATTTAAAATTAAGAATCCGCATGTCTTTGTGTCGTTATGAGTAAACTCATAATCTTGAACGTGTCTAGGAAATCAAAACTAGTAGTGACCTCAAACGATTTCAAGTAAATGTAAAGGATCTAAAGGTGAGTGTTCTAATAAAATGAAACAGACTGTGAGAGAAATTTTTATTCCTCTCATGTCAAAAAAAAATAATTTTAGCTACAATTTGACTTGTGCTGTGGTTCGTTTCCAGCCCTATTCAAAATAATTTCTTCAAAACGTGATAGCCACTGATGTTACAAACCACTTTGGAGAACATTAGAGTGTTCTGCTGAGGCACATTGATAAGAGTTTATACACTTAAACACATATTAATAAAGCTTTAGGTTTTTAGCAGTCAGAGTCACAGTGCAATGCATTTGATGAGTCAGGATAGGCTAATATCATTTGACACTTCACTCCAAAAGATGGTTTCCTAAGTTATTATTTTTGGTTTCGTAAAATTCATCTTTTTGTGAATACGCTTATCTTAATCAGCTTTTTGTTGTTGTGACTAATACCCCCCCCAAAAAAAAAGACCTTAGAGGAGGAAGGTTTTCTTTTGTCTCATGGTTACAATGGTCTTAGGACATGGTTGACCAGTTCTGTGGCCTTGGGCCTGAGACAAGGCAGAACATCATGTTAGAATTGTGTGGTGTGGTGGTGGAAAGGTGCTCAGCTCATGACAGCCAGGAAGCAGACAGAGCGGGGAGGAAGCTGTCAGTGACAAGATATAGTTCCCACGGGTATCCCCCCAGTGACCTGCTTCCTTCAAGTTGGCCCCACCTGCTTACATTTTCCACCACATCCCAGTGGTCCATTCAGCTATCAAGGGATGGATTTACTGATGAGTTCTTTATCCCATCACTGCCCCAAACATTCCAGCTCTGAATTTTGCTATATTAGGGTACATACCTTCAACACATGAAACTTTGGGGGACATTTCAGATATAAACCATAACTTAAGACCCTGGCCCTGAAAGGTTCATATCCATCTCACAATGCAAAATGTACTCAGTCCATCTCTGAGAAGACCCAATGAATTAACAGTTCCAGCATTGCTCAAAATACCAATGATTCCTCTGAGACTCCGTGCAAACTCTGAGCTATAAGCTCCTGTAAAAATCAAAAGCAAGTTCCATAGTTCCAACATACAATGGCATAGAACAAACAATCCCATTCCAAAATAAAGGAATAGGGGCCTGGAAAGAAGGGATGGAATCAAAGCAAGATGAAAACCCAGCCAGGCAAACCCTATGTCGTATAGCTCTACATCTGGCTTCCAGTGCACACAGTGGCCTTTCTCAGATTTTCAGATCAAAAGCTATTATCGTTATTGTTTCCAGGGAAAAATAATACAATAAGTTAAAAAATGAAAAAGCTACTGAGGATGCTGAGTCAAAATGAAAAATGGAAAGCACAGAAAGAAGAATCAATAAAGGCATTTTAAAAATCTAAAATGTGGTAGGAAAATAAAATTGAGGACAGGTGGAACAGACTTTTTTTTAAGAGGAGGCAATTTGGGGTATAAAGATGTTAAATTTTACCTAATTGCTTTCTATGGAAGACTAGATGCCATACTTGTTTCAAGCTATGTGACTAAGCTTTGTGATTACACAGTGCACTCCAACTGCAATCAGTCATCAAAACTTTAATGAGAACCCTAGCTCAGAAAACAAGTAGTTTTTCAGAGGATGATGCAAACTAAAATAGAAGAAGTGCAAACTACACAAAGCAATCATCTTTGAAATGAAGAATTTTGCAAAACATCGGTAGGTACGTATCATGCAGGATGATATGGAATCACATTGAAATAATAAATTATCTTCTACTCAGGATAAATAATGATTTTTGTCATGATAAATGTTTAGCATATTTTGTTTCTGAAACAGATTTTCACTGAAACATTTTCATAATTATATATAGACTCCAATAAATTAGAGAACCTCTCCCATTGTGAGATACTTGGAAAACATCTAAAAATAGTAATTCCTGGGCTTGACCAATAATATGCTATATAATAAGCCAGAGTCAATCAACCTTAGAATTTTATATTAATTTGTAATTTACTACTCATATAAGATATTACACAAAATCAAATTTTGTTTTTATGCTTGTACTATAAATAATTGCATATGGAAGAATAAGTTAATATAAACTGCCCTAATGAAAACTACAAAAATTTTAGTGATATATAAAAGCAATACTTATTTATCACTACAAGTTGTAAAGTAAGTCCAGGCAGGCCGGGCATGGTGGCATATGCCTGTAATCCCAGTACTTGGGAGACTGAGACAGGAGGATCACAGTTTGGAGACCAGCCTCAACAATTTAGTGAGATTTTTAGCAACCTAGCAAGACCGTATTTCAAAGCAAAAATATAAAATAAAATAGGGTTAGGGGTGTACCTTGGAGGAAGAATATCCCTAGGTTCAATCTCCAGTACCAAAAATTAAAATAAAATAAAAGTGGGTTCGGCCATATCTGAGTCATCTGTCCTCCATGTAGGCCTGGTATCGCAGAAACATTGTTTTGCATCGTAACACAAGGTTTCAGGTTCATTAAAGCACATATCTTACATTCCTGGTTTGCAAAGTTTCATAAAATACCTTGATGCATTTCTATTGGTCAGACAGAGTAGTATGATTGTACCCAGTTATCAAGGACAACATGTATAGATCTGGTCTACTTTTGTTTCTTGAAAGTTTTCTAAATTATACTTTGAAATATGTGTTGTGGTCCATTATTTTGATGATCTTCTTCATGGTAAAAACTATGAAAATTCAACGTCTGTCCTTCTTCTGTGTCACTTTGCTCTCAGTCTTTATTCATTCATATTCTCTCTTTCTCTCTCTCTCTCTCTCTCTCTCTCTCTCTCTTTCTCTCTCTCTCTCTCTCATTCTTTTGTACTGGGGATTGAACCCAGGGACATTCTACCTCTGAGCTACACCCAAAGCCCTATTTTATTTATTTATTTAGTTAGTTAGTTAGTTTTGGAACAGAGTCTCACTAAATTGTGGAGGGACTTGCTAAATTGCTGAGGCTGCCAGGAACCTGCAATCATCCTGTCTCAGCCTCCCAAGTACTGAAATTACAAGCGTGCACCACCACGCCTGTTTCTTTTTCTTTTCTTTTTTCTTTTTGCCTGTTTCTTTTTAATCTCACATTCACTCTTTGGATAGTTTGCTTGCTTTATTTATTAAGGGTCATTTAAATCTATTCTCTCAAGGTATTTTGTAATTTAATCTTCATTTCTAATATGAATCTTGTCTTTTATACATATACATATATATTAATTTATTTACTGATATGAATCATCTTTCATTGTATTTTTATATTTATATTACTGTTCCTTGGGTTAGGGTCTCTAATTCAAGGTAATATTTTATATTGCTAATATTTTTGTAGGATATAAATTTGTGTTTGCAATGTTGTATGAGTTTTCTTGAGTTTCATGGTTTGTTTATTGTCAAAACTTTCTACCAGCAGAAAATCTGTTTTACAATATGTGACATTTTGCAGTCATTATTTGATGCATACATTTTTTCTATTCATATTTAGAGGAGGGGGTCCCTACTTTGTTAGTTACCTCATTCATCAGTTCTTCCTTCTCCTATATAATTTGTTGCTTTGGAGGAGACATAGCAATTTGTATTGTCCTTTCCTTTTCATCAACTCTAGGATATTTACTTATAAAGGATACTCATTTTCCCCTCTATTTCCTTTATTTCATTTCCAGGATCATCCACATCCAAGGCATGCCTTCTCTTCTGTATTTGGTTTTTCC
The DNA here is from genome assembly GCA_004027185.1 of Glis glis. Classification (NCBI taxonomy): domain Eukaryota; kingdom Metazoa; phylum Chordata; class Mammalia; order Rodentia; family Gliridae; genus Glis; species Glis glis. The sequence goes on along the minus strand of PVJS01015635.1, from coordinate 31,694 downwards.
ATGTAGTACAATTTATCCAAGCTGCCGTTTGTGATCCTACACATTTTCAAGCTGCCAGTTCATAACCAGGTCTATCAACTCTGTGAACTGCCAATTCCCAATCTGTATTCAGTGTGTTTATAGTGACTAGTTCACTATTGCTTTCTGAGCATGACTTTGTGCATTTCCTCTAAGTTCCCTTTTCCTGGCTGTTCCTGTTCATGGAGTCTTTTTCTTCCTTCCCTTTTGCTATCTCTATGCACAAGGTTAGAGTATACATGGAATTGCGGAGGACACTCAGGTGGGATTTTCCCCCATTGTCAACTATTTTCTAAGGTTATGGTGTTCTCTGTGTCCCGGTAATGTCGAAAGTGTAGGGTCTATGTGGTATTATGTTTTGTCCTTATTGATTTTATCACTGTTTTAAGAAAATAAGGAAGAAATTGCTATTGCCCTGTAAGACTAGATGTCCTCTAACAGCAAATATTATTTTAATGGATGATTGAATCAGGAAGAAAATTAGAATAATATATAAGCACTAAGGTTATACATGGTTGTTAGTGTTTAGTACAACAATTGTTCCTGAGCTTTTTGCAACAGAAAATGTAGCCAGTTAAATTTTTTTTATTGTTTATCAAGAAAAATGATACATTTCATGCCTTAGGAAAAAAATGTAGTGTTTCCAGCTCCTAAATATGAACAAAATGTCTTACAGAAATGTTATAAAGGATATATGGACTAACAAAGTGAAAATAATCTTTACAGCAGCTTACTTTTTATACCATCTATGTCAGAGCATTTATTTATTGGATGTAACTGAGGTAATAGTTCTAAAGCTTTCATCACAAAGTTGATATTAAAACACAAATTATTAGTTATAATTAGTTATTATCAGCTCTAATAGTAATATATTTATGTAATTATCCACTCTTCTACCTTCCTGCCCTGGGGACTTTTGATCTGTCACACCCAAGACGTCAGCTGTGAGTCTGCTTAGAATTGCCAAAGAGCACAGTTCTAGGCACATTGGCCGATGATGGGTTCACAGTAGTGTAGTTAAAACAAGGCATATGATGACACCTGTGTTCTTTAACATGTAGATCGGAGGCTTTCTCTTTCTTCTTGACTTGGATAATTTAACTTGTAGTCTTGAACTTGTATGCAGTCATCTTACAACCATAAAGTTATAGTTTGGGCCTGAAGGAAATGAAGAAAAAAGTAAAGATAACAGGTCTTTGATATTAATACCTCCCACAAACAACTATGAATTCCACCCTAAAAATACTAACAGGAATCAACAAATTCTCATACTGATTAACCCACCTTGAGCCAAGGTTTCTGTTGGCTTGTATGTAAAATAATCTTAAAAAATGAGAGCTTTATTAGCATTACCCTCAATATAATTTATGGACTTAAAATCAAAGCATGGTCAATAAAAAATTACTCTAAGGGATGTATAAATTTTTTCTAATATTTGAGTTTTTTGATATGAGAGTCAAATCTCAAAATTATATTCCTAAGAGTATACTGAGTATAAAATTTTCTGTAGTAGTTACTGTTTTTAAATATACGCCACACTTGCACACAATACACGATTATTAAATCACACAAAAGATATTACAGAAGAAACCAAACAATTACAAAGATACAACCCCCCAAAAAATTATGGGATATAATGTATTGTAAAAGTTTTAGGGGATTGAATCCAGGAAAATTCTTGCCTTTTTATTTTTTTTTTATTTTGAAACAGTGTCTCATTAAGTTGCTGAGAGTCTCACTAAGTTGCTGAGGCTGGTCTTGAACCTTCAATCCTCCTGTTTCAGTCTCATTTAATTTCTTAAAGAAAAAAATATATACTAGGGAGATTTGCATGAAAAGTTTCAATTATGTTGTTATGTCATACATGAAATTCTAAACCACCTATTTTCTGCAACTTTACTAAATTAATTTATTAGATATAACAGTTTTGTATGTGTGTGTGTGTGTGTGTGTGTGTGTGTGTGTGTGTGCAATCTTTAGATATTTCTCTATATAGACCATGTTTCTTCAAACAGTAATGATTTTATTTCATTCTTTCTAATCTAATGACTTTTCTTTCTCTAGTTGTTCTGGATAGGACTTCTAGTAATACATCAAGTAAAGGTGGAGAAAGTGGTTGCTCTTGTCCTGTTCTAGGCTTAGAGAAACAATTTGTAGCTATTCCATTAAGTATGATGTTGGCTGTAGATTATTATATATGGCCTTTATTGTGTTGAGGTACATACCTTCCATAAGCATTTCTTAGGAATTTTTATTATGAAGGGATGTTGAATTTTGTCAAATGCTTTTTTTTAAATTTTTATTAGTGCATTGCAAACATACATCTTGAAGGATTTCAGAGTGGTTGACGTATACATGCACTCATCAGTCAATTAGCCCTCCCCAATTCCCACCCCCCCTTCCCGTTTTCAGCATAGTCGTTGACTTTGATATCTTTGTGTCTGTCCATCCTGTGCTCCAGTTTGTTTCCCTCTCCTTCCCTCCCGTCTCCCCCAGTTAGTTCACCTTCTTCACTCATCTGAGGTTTTCTCTCTTTGTGGTCCCTCCAGTGTTGTGGAAATGCTTTTTAGGCATCTATTCCAATCGTCATATGGTGGTTTTTGTCCTTTATGTTGTTAATGTGATGCACCGTGACTATTGACTTGTGTGTGTTGAACAATCCTTGTATACTCAAGATAAATGCCACTTAATCATGGTGAATGATCATTTTAATGTGCCATTGTATTCAGTTTGCCATTTCTCTTCAGTTTAGACTGAAAATTGACATTATGATATTTTAACATCGTAAACTCTTAAAAATATACAGATTTACTACTATACATTAATCCTGGAGAAAATATTTCTATTGAAAACAAATTTCATACTAAGTTTATTCTTATATTGATATACTAATGTCTAGGAAAGTACAGTGGTTTAAAATTAGTATTTAATTGTTTTACCTCTTTTTACTGTATAATTTCCATAAATGGTTGAAAAGACATCCATAAAAAATGTGCCCTATACAGATTTTCATTGCCTTTAGATTCATTTAAAAATAACCCAATATTAGAGTTTTATAGTTTGATATTTAGTTGCCTATTTTAATATACAAATTTATGATCAGAAAATACTGGTAGATGATGCTAAAATGTATTCCATAATGAATCATTTACTATGAGTATCACCATCTATTTTTTCATCTTAATTTGTGAAATTATTTACAAATTAATTGCATTTTATTTATAAAACATACTTTTATGCTTAAGAACCTATATTTATATGAACCAAAGGGGAAAAAATCAGAAAAAATCTTTCTGGGTTGTTCTCTAACAATTAATGACATGGTCTCACTGATACCTGTGCTTTTATTTCACAATGTCAATCTTACTTCATTAATGGGAGCCATGTTGAAACACTGGCTTCTTTGCATGTTTGTTTATATATTTATACTTTGTTGTCCACATTTTTTTAAAATAGAGACAATAAAGATCAAATTTTTCCTACCCCAACTCTACATGAAAGAATGTTTAGTACTGAGAGCAATTAAAATGAGCTCCTCTCTTCCTCTGTACTGTCATCCCACACATTGACGAGCCTTTGAAATAAAAGAATAAAACTACTCACCCATAATTAGCCAGTACAAACTGATGAAAGAATTATAAAATATGTTCTACTTAAGCACATGATCATCAATCTGTAATTCACTCCATCACCTCTGATTTGCAAATGTACTGAATTAGTTAAACCAACCCATCCTCCCACAGAGGCCTGATGGGGCAAAGATGATCTCAGAATCATATGAACCTTTTAAAATGTGCTTCCTTTCGTTTGATAAGTTTGGTCACACATGTATAAGTAATGCAAAAAAGGAAAAGGGTCTTACTGCCTTAACAGAATATTCCTGAAGTTACTGGTAAAATCATTTAAACCAAATTTCACCTGCAGTGAATTTCTAGAACAAAGTTTCAGTATAGTACCTTTATTAAATTGTTGATTGAATTTGGCTGTAAAGATGATAATTTTTAATAAATGCATTGTTATGGCTATTGGCCAGTTGGGATAATGTGCACCAGATTGTGAAAACTCCCAGTCCAACCCAGGGAAAATCCTTCTTTAATTAGATACTCAACAAAAACTGTGAAGTGTGGGATACATTGTTCTTTTGATGTGACTTGATATAAATCAAGAAACTAGATAGGCTTATGTATAATGTTTAATATATATGTATATATTTATGTTTATGGTTATGTGTGTGCATGTATATATCCCCACATTATTTATATTACTATGCATTTATATTACTAATGATTTATATTATTATGATTATATACCCACATGATTTATATTACTATGTATTTATATTACTATGTATTTATTTAAAATCCTTGTGTATGTACTTACATGTTTAATGCATAAAGCTTTAATCCATATTACTTGTTCTAAAAAGGGATATAAAACAAATCATCCAAAAAATAGATGCTTAAATGAAGTAAAATTTTCCATGAATGGATAGGTCAACTATTGACTGCACTGGATTAGTTTGAGCTAGGAGCACTAAGTGTCTTAACTAGGCTTGCTCACTCTACTGGAATTAGGTGTTATTCTGTGCCCTGGGTTATTTATTCCTCTTCTGGGTTATGAGAACTACCACTGATGTGTTTGTTCTCACAGAGTCAGCAGAGGCGGAAGAGGGAACTGGAAAATGTAAGGAGGAGACTCAGAAATAGCTTGGCATCACATCTGCCTCTTTCTAATGACCAAGGGGGGTCCCATGGTTGAATCCAAGGTCGAGTAGAAGTGAAAGTTCCTTCACACTCAGTGTGAAGTACTGTAAAGTGAAAAGACACAGGTAATGCATGCAAGTGGCTGGACAACTGAGATACCTAATGCCGTGTGGTTGGCTTGAAGTAACTGGTCCCTCGTACTACGATAAACAGACACAAACACTCAAGCTGCTTTTATCCCTTAGCTTCTTCAGCTTGCTTCATGCACTTTATCCACTTGTGTTAATCCAATGATAATTGCTCTAAAAAATTCTTTTTGTGGTACTGGGGATTGAACTCAGGGGCATTCTACCTCTGAGCTACACCCTCAGCCCTATTTTATTTTGAAAGAATCACTAAGTTGTAGAAGGCCTTGTTAAATTACTGAGGCTGGCCCCAAACCTGTGATCCTTCTGTTTCAGCCTCTCAAGTACTAGGATTACAGGTGTGCACCACCATGCCCAGCTCTGCTCCAAAATTTTAAGATGAACAAGTTTATACCTATAACAGATGAAAAATAATTCTAATTTGTAAAAGAAAATAATCAAGAGAGTGAAATGCACTTTCTTGAACTTTACTATTCATCACAGTGATAATGGTGGAAACTTTATAGGTGAGAAAGCCTACAGTGCAGCCAAGCATGGTGGCGCATGCCTGTAATCCTAGTAATCCTAGTTTGACCCTGATGTCAAACAATCCTTAAATCTAATAATTGTTTCAAAATAAAAAAATAGGGCTGGCGGTATAACTCAGAGGCAGAATGCCTCTACGGTTCAATCCCCAGTACCAAAAAAAAAAAAGGAAAAAGAAAAAGAAAGTCTATAGCATATCATCTTAGTCAATTCATCAAATTATCGGTATCACACCTCTATTACAATTGTCCTATTGGGAAAGGAAGTATAGAGAAGAAGTTTAAAAAGTTAACTAGGTTACCATGCTAAAAAATTATTAGATCTAGGGATTGTTTGACACCAAAGTCTATGATTTCAGGAGGGGCCTGGAGGAATCTGCTACCATACAAAAGGAATACAAGATGCATACTTTCAGTAAAATCTAATATCCAACATAAGAGTTTGGAGTCTGCCAGTTTATGTTTGAACTTCACCTCTGATTATTAATAGAAGAGATACCTTAGGAGAACTTCTTAAGTTGTCTGGATTTCCTCATGTGTAATGTGTAATATGAGACTATAAGCTACCAATAAAAGTATAAAAATTGTGAGAGAAGCTAGAAAGAATGAGAATTGTCAACAATTTCAATGCTGCCGCACATGTGAACAAATAGTGTTGTATTTGATAAACCAACTGAAATAAAAATAGTCCCTTTTTGATGAGCTATTGTGTAGTAACAGAAATATTGCAATAGAGACAAAATAATTATGTAGAAATAAAAGAGAAGTATGATTAAAATGTTAGCCTTACAAGAGAGGAAGGGAGTGGAGGGGTTGATTCTTTTTTTTGCGGTACCGGGGAATTGAACTCAGGGGCGTTCTACCTCTGCGCTACTCCCCCGGCCCTATTTTTATACTTTATTTTGAAACCAGGTCTCACGAAATTGCAGAGGGCCTCACTAAGTAGAGAGAGAGAGAGAGAGAGAGAGAGAGAGGGAGAGAGAGCGAGCTGAGGCTGGCCGCAAACCTGGATCCTCCGGTCTCCGCCTCCCAAAGAACTGGGATTACAAGCGTGCGCCACCACGCCCGGCCGAGGGGTTGATTCTTGATAGAAGAAAGTCTATTCCATCTATGGTATTAGACAATAATGCAGAGTATGTTTAGACAGATGATGTTAAATGAAAGTGCATTATAGTAAGAGCCGATAGAAGGTTCCTCCTTAATACTTAATAGTCTATAGAAGGTTCCTTCTTAATTCTATTGAGAGTAGTGGGAAGGGAAGTCATTAACTCACTGAAGTCCTTCGCAGGCTGATAATGGTGCATATGTTACTGGTGATTGGAAGAGAAAGGAAGAGGTATGAGGTGGAAGATTAGGAAGTGAATATCGTAGAGATTGTAAGAGTTTGTAGAACAGATGGTAAATGTGCAATGTGTGCATGTATGATGTTATACCATGACATATATCAAAATGTACAATTACAATGCACCAATAAATGAACATAAAAAACAAAAAGAAACAAATGTAGAACCACAAAAAAAATAAAAATATTATGACTAATAGATATTGTTTTGAAATATTTAACTGCATAAGATTTGGGGTGGTAACCATCAGAAATGATTTATATTTTGCTAAATTCTGTATTTGCTAAATACTGTATATGCTCTGGATGATATAAACTGGGATGAGAGAAAAAAAAGAACAGAAGTTTGTTTTCTTATGGTTCTGGAGGCTGGAATTCCAAAATCAAGGTTTTGTCAAGGTTTATTCCTCCTGGGAATGTCAGGAAAGAGCTATCCCAAGCTTCTCTACTTGACTTGGATATGGGTGTCTTCTCCCTGTGTGTCCCCACACGGCATTTTTCCTCCGTTTGATGATGCAACAGGAAGACCCTTGCTAGATGCTGGCACCCTGATATCAGACTTGCCATTCTCCAGAACTATGAGCCCAAATATATTTTTTTACTATAAATTACCCAGACTCTGGTATTTGTTTATAGTAAGAAAAAACAGACTAAGACAATAAATTACATTAAGGTTCATACCTTAATATATATAATACACATGCCTAGTATACATTTGTATGGATTTTAACAAATGCATAATGTTATGTATTCGCCATTAATTAGAGGATCACAGTGAATACTTTCATTGCTCAATAAATCCCCTTGGCTTTACCAATTTATTCCTACACACATATCCTAAACCCTTGATAATCAGTAAGAATTTTTATCATCTCTCTGATTTTTCCTTTCCAGATATCATACTGTTGAAATTATACATAATATAGCTTTTTGTGACTGGTTTATTTTATTTAGCAATAGGCACTTGTTTCCTCCATGTGCTTTTATGGCTTGATAGTTCATTTCTTTTTATCACCAGATAATATTCCATTGTATGAATCCACTAGTTTGTTTATCATTCAGCTATTGAACATTTTAGTTGCTTCCAATTTCTGAGCTGCTATAAAAATTTACATGTAGGTTTTTGGTTGAACCTCAGAGTATACTTAAGGAGCTAAACCTTTACAAATATCTTGATTCCTCCTAATCTTGCTATCTTGCTTCTATTACTCATAATTTTCTCATAATAGTGTCCTTTAACAAAAGAGTTCAAGGGAGCCATAAATCTATTTTGTAAACACTCTGAGAACTTACAGCCCTGTTTCTGCTAATGGATATACTTGGTTACTTATATAGTGACCACTCCCTGAAAGTCATAGTCTACACAAACTACAAAAATTGATGATTTTTTATTAAAACATAGGCACAGTTCTCAATCACAGTCAATTTTAATTCTTAACCTTTCTTTAATATATGTCCCTAAAATAATATACTAAAATATTATGAATTCAATGGATATATGATTATATGAATTCAATGAACTTCATTATTTTAATTTTGAAAAATAATAAACACAATTATGATCACTAGGTCCATTGGTATCCTCAATAACCACTGCTGGCTAGGTCAAAAAGCTTCTTTTTTGAATGAATAGTGTAAAAAGGAATGAAAAGTATTGTTAAAGAATCTGGGGTGGGAGTGAGTTAGTATAAAGATAACACATAGAAAACTCAACATTTGTTCAATGGCATATGTCGGGAACATCCAATGACTACACTCAAGTTAGAGAACAGTTGCATTGGAGTCTGTAATTAATTTTAAAGAATTATAAAAAATGTGCATTAACATTAACAAAATGACCTGCTAATTGGTTTCCCCCAAGTGCTTTTGCTCCTTTTCAAAGTACTGTCTTTACTATAGACAGTGGAATCTTTGCGAAACTGAATTTTATCATGGTACACAAACTTACACATAAAAATCAGTTTTCTCATTACATTAAGAAAACAACAGCCTCTTTAACATGGCCTACAAAATTTAAGTATTGTTCACATCCAATATTATTTCGTAATATGCTCCCTTAATTTCTAGGCACACATGACTCTGAGTTCATTCACTAAAAATATTTTAACCAATTTGTAGAATTAGGTATTAGTTTACCTTCTCATCACCTTTTTCTCTAAAATCAGGGCATACAATCTAGAAAGGTTCCTCTCTCACTTTCTCCCTGCCTTACCCTAAAGATCCTCACATGACAGGTCTCCTGCCCCACCCTATACTTGGAGAGAAGACATGTCACACATACCCAGAACTGTCTGAACAAACAGGCTTTGCTCCGTTTCCCTTTTGTAAATCATCATTATGTCACCATTTTGACCTCCAATCATGCTTCTCCATGATTGTCCAAAAAACCACACTTTTTCCAGGGTCATTGTTTCATTTCCTTATGAAGGTTTCCATATCACATAAAATTTATTAAGATAATATGTGTGCTTTTCTGTTGTTAATCTGCCTTTTGTGATAGTTTTTTTTGGCAGAAGCCTAGCAATGAGAAAGAAAAAAAATATTACTTTTCTACTCTATAGAAACCAATTTGAAAAAGCATGATTATTTAAGGTAAAATTGTAATAAAATGAAGAAAATGTAAAATGAGACAGACAAAAGTAAGAGAAGAAAAATATAGAATAATATATTGTATTAAACTGAAATATGGAAAACACTTAATCAATACTATTGTAAAATTGCTAATTGCAATTGTTTCTAAGAAGTTTTTTTTAGTATTAGATGACTCCACAAGTCATGAGTTAAAACTACCAATGTATTTCTGTTTGAAAATTAAAGTAAAATCACTGACTCATGCCATTTTAACAGTATGAAGAGTTTGGACCTTAGACACGTGACTAGGCACTTAGGGCTCTTCACTCAGAAATGAATGAATGCCATTTTCCACAGAATGAGTTATCACAGGAGTGGGTTCCTGATTTTGGAAAAAAAAAAGTTCCTCCTGATTTCTTCTTTTGTATTTCCGTGTTATGGTGCCGCATGAAGTCTCTTGCCAGCTCTTGCCATCAGGTCCTTGACCTTCCCAGGCTCCAGAACTCGGTCTGTGGTATTTCTTTAGCAACAGAAAACTAAGACAGAACATTGGTACTGGGAGGGGGTCATTATTATTACAGATATTTTAAAATGTGGAAATGGCTTTGAAAGTGGGTGATGCGAAGAGGCTGGAAGAATTTAGAGGAACAGGCCCTAAAAATCCTACATTGTCATGAACAGTGCATTCCGAGTGGCTCTGGTGATGCCTCAGAAAAAAAGAAGAGGGCCGGGTGCGGTGGCGCACGCTTGTAATCCCAGTACTTTGGGAGGCAGAGACTGGAGGATCTGGGTTCACGGCCAGCCTCAGCTCTCTCTCTCTCTCTCTCTCTCTCTCTCTTTCTGTCTCTGTCTCTGTCTCTGTCTCTCTCTCTACCTAGTGAGGCCCTCTGCAACTTTGTAAGACCCGGTTTCAAAATAAAGGATAAAAAATAGGGCCAGGGGTGTAGCTCGGAGGTAGAAGGCCCCTGGGTTCAATCCCCGGTACCGCAAAAAAAAAAAAAAGAGCTGTAGGAAAAGTCCGAATCTTCTTAAGAGATTATTTTGAGTGGCCATGACCAGAATCTTGGTAGAAATATGGACACTAAACGGCTTTCTATCGAGGTGTCAGATTGAAGATTTACGATTTTAAAATAGGGACATAGAGAAAACTTCCTGAATTATTTGGTGAGCCAATGTAATTTTATAGGCCCTAAAAACTAAAAAATGAAAAAGCTGATTAAGAGAGAGAAAAATAATGCAAGAGGAGTCAGATTGTGGTAATAAGAGGCAATAAGGATTTGAAGCAGTGTTGCATTTGAACATGGAATGGGTCTGTTAGCTCACAGCTAGCATGACAAAGAAGACATCAATCCTATGACTACAACAACTGAATTCTTCCAACACCATGAAGAAATGAGGAAAAGATGTTTTCCTTAAGTCTCCATAGTGGAACACAGCCCACTGACACCTTGAGGTTAGCTGGTAGCCTTCTTACAGCGAGAACTGTAAAATGGCAAATTTAGGCTGTTTTAGACCACTAATTTTTATACTTTTATTGATGCATTGTAATTATACCAATGCCTCCCAGTACATAATATTGTGATTGGTAGTGATACCTTCATACATGGGCATTGTAATTATACATCATAATGACGTGTAATGATGTATCTAGCTTCTATATATGAGAGAAAACATATGACCCTTCACTTCCTGAGACTGGATAGTCTCACTTCACATAATATTCTCTAGTTCCATCCATTTTCCTGAAAATTACATCATTTTATTCTTCTTTATGCTTGAGTATATACCACAGTTTCATAACCCATTCATCTGTTGACGGGATACCTAGCACAGCATGATTTGAACTGTTTCTTTAATCAGTTCTTCCTTTTTCCCTCCCCACCTCCCTCCCCTTCCCTTTACTACTATTCTAATGGTCAATCTCCTTGATTATCTAAAGTTCCTTTTGTTTCCTATTTTCTCTCTGCTAGTAATTTTGTGGTAATTTTTACAGTGATATTTAGTCAACACCAATAAGCTTCACCTTGCAAATTTCAAGGAACACTACAACCTGTTCTCCTTTCTTTTGCCAATAAGACAGTGAATTTTACATGACCACTTTGGACCTCACTTTCCATGTCTCCTGCTGTAAACATGAAGATACACATGCCTAATGCTCCAAATAAAACACAGGGCCCCAGTACACTTTAAAAAATATTACTTATGGATTATGGATAATAGTAAATACTACTAATAATTTTCCAAATGTCTGACATTATACCAGGTGCTGACAATATGAGGAAAATGATTTCAAGAAGTTAGCTGATTTATTTTTAGTAAGTCTAGGACTGAATTTTCCAAAGAGCATAAACATAAAAAATGAATAGTAATTGGTTTTCACAGGTTTCAATCTAGTATTATTATTTCTCTTCTGTTACAAATAAAATCAGATACTAAAACTATGAGAAGTTGCTTGAGTAGTATTGGCATTTTAGTATTCTGGTAGCTGAAAGCATGTGTACTGTACATAATTTTTTTATTTATATACGATATAAATAAATATATTTTTACTTTTTTGGCCATGATGATATTTAGATTGATCTGTAGAGTTTACTATTTCCCAAGTACACATTAGTCTACAAAATAAATTTGCATGCTTTTTTAATTTGAATCTTCTTTTCACCTTTAGAAAGAGTTTGCCATTAAGTTTCTCTATAATCTGGAGGAACTCTTCAAAGTTATCAGTGTCTGAAATATTTTTCAAAATAATTTTATAACATTTAATGTTGTTAAAATGTAAATATTTACTCATCTTTAAAATTATGAATTTTGTATTTTCTAGAATACAAGAATATTTATTTAGGCTCTCAAAATTAATTTTATCAATTGATGTAATTGTAATGAAAGTAATATTACATCATTTATAAGCTAATGATTCAGCCCATCACAGTTCATGAATACTAACAGAGGAAAGGATTTTCTTGGAACACAAACAAAGGAATATATTATTTAAATTACAGCAAATATAAGGAACATCAGCAAACTCATGCAAATTTCCTTTGCTTCTCATTCCTCTGAGTTGAAGCCAGAAGGTCAGATTCAGGCTGAATGATCAGTGTGTTGCACACACAAGGATTCCAAGGTTAAGAAAATCACCATTTTATATCTGAGACTTGGGTCTCAATTGCCATGAAAGCAACTTCTCAACAGGAGAAGAAAAGCAAAAAAACTTGAACTAAACAACGAAAAATTTGAAAAGTGATGGAATCAAAGCCAGAAGACAAAACTGAGGAAAGTAAAAAACTCCAAGCACCTTACCTGAGGAAAAGCAGTGGCGCCATCTTGGCCGGACCGCGCCAGCCGCTCCCGGCATCGCGGCTCCACACGCCGCCGGCAGAGAAACCAGAGATCTGCTGTGAGTTCAACTGCAGATCAGCAGAGACGAAACCGAGCAGTGGCTCCTCCACACTCCACACACCAAATGGCGGCGGCCACAGCGGCTGCAGCGGCGCCATCTCGGCAGGACTTTACCGGTGGCTACCAGCATTGTGGCTTCTACACAGACCAATGGATATGCCAGTGACCTGCTGTGAATCCAGCAGCTGCAGAATAGCAGCAGTGAAGGTGAGCAGCAACTCGCTCCACGCGCGACACAGACCCGAACTGCTGTGTCGGCAGAAGCAGCAATAGCGCCATCGTGGTCAGACCACGCTGGCAGCTACTGGCAGTGCGGCTTCTGCAGGCCACCAACAAAGAAGCCAGGGAGGTCTTCTAAAACCAACACTGCAGAGCATCAGCGAAGGGTGCGAGCAGCAGTTCAATCCACACTCGGCAGAGTCCCCAGGGCCTGGAGGCCTGACCAGAACCTGCAGCAGCTACTGAGCCCCACCCCAGCAGCGCTCAACGAGACCGTAAGTCAACGAGCCACCCCAGGGGGAGACCACCCAGCGCAGCCACAGGGACTCGCAGGGTCTGAGACTGTGCGGATTGCCCTGGCGGAGGTTGGAGTGGGGTCTGCTGTGGGACACAGTAGACATGTGGATAAGCAGACAGTCCCTGGTGACATTTGGGTGGGACTGACTTGCAGCCTGCAGGTCGCAGCACACTTATAGAGTCCCCGGGGTTCACCACAGGACATACAGCTGTGGTACCTGGGGAAAAATTGGACAAAACCATCACTCTCTGTGGAAAACATGGAGTTCCATATTTGAACAGAATCGGGTCAAAGTGACATCCGCTGCTTCTGTATGCAGAGAGACACAAGCCCGGGGCCCCCTGCTGGTGACACCTGCCCTAGGTGTAGACAGAGAGAGACATAGAGACAGCCCAAGTGGAGACCATGGAGACACACGCTTGCAGTGAGAAAGACAATATCAGCACTGGTCACCTGCACAGGTAGTGAGAGGCACCAGGCAAGGGTCCCAATCACTAAGGAGACCAAGAATTGGGCCTGCAAATGGACATTATACTGAGCAAGTGAGAATAACCATTCAGGAAAGGCTATTGACCTTCATGGCTCACCTAGTAGCAAACTATCTACCTCCAAGATAAGAAACTATAAAGGGAAAGATATTAGACATAGGAAACCTACAGAGTGAGAGAGAGAGAGAGAGAGAGAGAGAGAGAGAGAGAGCTACCCAAAGTAACAAAGGTATAAACATAAAAAACCTGAAATCATGAAAAGGAAGAATAGCAAAGAAACAATGAGCTCCCACAACAACAGAACCCACCAACACAGAAGTGCAAAGATTGCCAGAAGGACAATTCAATATGTTAATAGTACAAATGATACAGGATTTCCAAAAAGAATTCAGAGAGAGCCTGAAAGATTTGAAGGATCAAATAAACAAAGAATCTGACACCCTGAACAGGAATCAAAAAGAAGCTCCAAAGGAAGTAAAGGATGCAATAATTGAAATGAAGGCATCAATACAGACCATCAGCAATAGACTAGACCACATGGAAAACAGAATCTCACTCTTAGAAGATGACCTCTCCAAAAATGAACACATAGTATATATATGAGAAAAAACAATTCAACAGCATGAATTGCACATTGAAGAGATCTCAGCCAGTCTTAAAAGAGCAAACCTAAGAATAATAGGCATAGAAGAGGGAATAGAAGCTGAAACCAAAGGAATCAATAACCTATTCAGAGAAGTAATATTAGAAAATTATCCAAACATAGACAAAGAGGTCGACACACAGGTACAGTAAACATATAGGACCCCTAATAGACAAGATCAGAGAAGAGGTTCACCATGCCACATAATAATCAAATTGACTAATGAAGAGGCCAAGGAGAGAATCTTAAAGGCAGCAAGAGTAAAAGACCAAATAACATTCAGAGGCAAGCCAATAAGAATCACTCCTGACCTTCCAAACCAAGTCATGAAAGCCAAGAGGGCCTGGAGTGACATAATCCAAACTCTGGAAGAAAACAACTTCCAGCCAAGATTTATCTACCCAGCAAAGATATCTATCAAATTTGATAAGGAAATAAAAGCCTTCCATGACAAACATAAGCTGAAAGACTTCATGTCTTCCAAATCCGCACTAGATAAAATACTCAGAGATTAATTACAAGGAAGAAATAAAAAGGAAATGCCAGAACCAGAGAAACAGTGACTTCTATCAAACAAACAACTAGGCAAAGGAAAAAAAAACCTCAAACAGAAATTAAATCTCAAAATGTTAGGAATTAAAACCCATCTCTCAATAATCACGCTGAATATAAATGGCCTCAACTCCCAAATCCAAAGACATAAGGTGGCAAAATGGATTAAAAATCACAATCCATCTATATGCTGCCTGCAAGAAACACACCTTACAAGTAAAGATACGCACAAATTAAAAGTGAAGGGATGGAGCAAGGTAAACCACGTTAACAAAACTTGAAAACAAGCAGGAGTAGCAATTATGATATCAGACAAATTAGACTTCAACCTAAACTTATCAGAGGAGATAAAGAAGGTCATTTCTTACTGCTAAAAGGAACAATCCAGCAAAAGGATATAACAAGAGTCAACATTTATGCCCAAAACATAGGTGCAACCACTTTCATAAAAGAAACTCTTTGTGACATTAAATCACACATAGATCCCAATACAATAATATTGGGAGACTTCAACACCCCTCTCACACCACTAGATTGATCTTCAAGATAAAAGGTCAGTAAAGATGCCTCAGACCTAAGGAACACCATAAACCAAACGGACCTAGTAGACACATACAGAATATTCCACCCAAATACAGCTGCATTCACATTTTTTTCAGCTGCTCATTGAACCTTTTCTAAAATAGACCATATCCTAAGCCACATAGTGAGTACTAGGAAGTTCAAAAAATGTGACATAATCCCCTGCATCTCTTCAGACCATAATGGAATGAAACTAGAAATCAGCTATAGGAAGACCCAGAGAAACCTCATAAACATGTGGAGACTGAACACCACACTGCTGAATGAGGAATGGGTCAGAGAAGAAATAAGGGGAGAAATTAAGAAATTCCTAGAAACAAAAGAAAACAGAGACAAAACATATCAAAATCTCTGGGACACCCTGAAGGCAGTATTAAGAGGAAAATTCATAGCACTGAATGCCTGCATAAGAAGAACAGAAAATCACCAAATAAATAACCTAATGACACACCTCAAAGCCCTTGAAAAACAGGAACACTCTAACCCCAAAGCCAGTAGAAGACAGGAAATTATTAAAATTAGAGCAGAAATCAACAAAGTAGAAAATAAAAAAAAAAACAATACAAAAAATCAACAAAACCAAAAGCTGGTTACTCAAAAAAAAAATAAACAAAGTGGATAAGCCATTAGCCAACCTAACCAAAAGAAAGAGAGAATCAACCCAAATTACTAAAATAAGAGATGAAAAGTGATATTACCAGGAATAGCACGGAAATCCAGAGGATTATCAGAAACTACTTTGAAAAACTATACTCCAAACAAACAGAAAACCTAGAAGAAATTGACAAATTTGTAGACACATACAACCTTCTTAAGTTGAATCAAGAAGATATAAAAAATTTAAATCAACCAATAGCAATTAAAGAGATTGAAGCAGCAATAAGGAGCCTACCATCAAAGAAAAGCCTTGGTCCAGATGGTTTCCCAGGTGAATTTTATAAAACCTTTATAGAAGAACTAATCCCAATACTCCTCAATCTATTCTGTGAAATAGAAAGTAATAGGACTCTCCCAAATACATTCTATGAAGCCAACATCACATTGATACCAAAACCAAATAAAGACAGCTCAAGAAAAGAAAACTACAGACCTATATTGTTGGTGAACTTAGACACAAAACTTCTAAACAAAATACTATCAACGTGCATTCAAAACCACATCACGAAAATCATACATCATGACCAAGTGGGTTTCATCCCATGGATGCAAGGCTGGTTCAACATACGAAAAACAATCCATGTAATCCACCACATAAACCGAACTAAAGACAAAAATCACATAATAATTTCAATAGATGCTGAAAAAGCATTTGACAAAATCCAAGACTCATTCATGATAAGAACTCTGCAGAGAATTGGTATAGAGGGACCATACCTTAACATCATAAAGGCAATATACAAGCCGGGCGTGGTGGCGCGCGCTTGTAATCCCAGTACTTTGGGAGGCGGAGACCGGAGGATCCGGGTTCGCGGCCAGCCTCAGCTCTCTCGCTCTCTCTCTCCCTGTCTCTCTCTCTCTCCTTAGTGAGGCCCTCTGCAACTTCGTGAGACCCGGTTTCAAAATAAAAGTATAAAAAATAGGGCCGGGGGCATAGCGCGGAGGTAGAACACCGCTGTGTTCAATCTCCGGTACGGCAAGAAAAAAAAAAAGGCAATATACAATAGGCCCACAGCCAACATCATACTGAATGGGGAAAAACTTCGAGAGTCCCCTTAAAAACAGGAACAAGACAAGGATTTCCGCTGTCACCACTCCTTTTCAATATAGTACTTGAGACTCTAGCCAGAGCAATAAGGCAAGAGAAGGAAATAAAAGGAGTACAAATAGGAAAAGAGGAACTGAACCTATCTCTATTTGCAGATGACATGATATTATACTTAGAAGATCCAGTAAACTCAACTAAAAGGCTCATAGAACTGATCAACAAATTCAGCAAAGTGTCTGGATACAAAATCAATCTTAAAAAATCAGAAGTTTTTCTGTATGCCAACCATAAATCCACTGAAAAAGAAATCCAGAAGACATTTCCACTCACGATATCCCCTAAAACAATAAAATACTTGGGAATAAACCTAACCAAAGAGGTAAAAGACCTCTAGAAGGAAAATTTTAAGACACTGAAAAAAGAAATTGAAGAAGATCTTAGAAGATGGAAAGATCTCTCATGCTCTTGGTTAGCCTGAATAAATATTATTAAAATGTCCATTCTTCCAAAAGTGCTCTACAGATTCAATGCAATACCCATTCAATTACCAAAGTCATTCTTCACTGACATAGAAAAATCTGTCCTTAAATTCATTTGTAACAACAAAAAACCCAGAATAGCCAAAGTAGTTCTCAGCAACAAGAACCATTCAGGAGGCATCACAATACCTGACTTCAAACTATACTACAAAGCCATAGTAATAAAACAGGATGGTATTGGCACAAAAGCAGACACATAGACCAATGGAGCAGAATAGGAAACTCTGAAACAAATCCACACACCTACAGTCAATTGATTCCTGACAAAGGGGCTAAAAACTTCCCCTGGAAAAAAAATAGCCTCTTCAACAAATGGTGCTGGCAAAACTGGCTAACCATATGCAGAAAAATAGAAATATACCCCATTTTTTCACCTAGGACAAGAGTCAATTCAATTTATATCAAAGACCTAGAAATCAGACCAGAGACCTTGCAGCTACTTGAAGAAGGCATAGGTCCAATACTTCAACACATAGGCACAGGTAAAGACTTCCTCAACAAGACCCCAAAGGCACAAGAAATTAAAATCAGGATCAATACTTGGGTTTGCTTTAAACTGAAGAGCTTTTTATGCAGCAAAGGAAACAATCAAGAACCTCAAAAGAGAGCAGACAGAATAGGAGAAGATTTTTGCCAGCTACTTATGTGATAGAGGACTAATATCTAGAACATATAGAGAACTTAAAAAAATCACTACTAAAAACACAAATAACCCAATCAAAAAATGAGCAAGTGAACTAAGTAGACACTTCACAGAAGAAGAAACACAAATGGCCAATAAACGTATGAAAAAATGTTCAACATCATTAGCAATCAGAGAGATGCAAATCAAAACTACCGTGAGATTTCACATAACCCCAATTAGAATGGCAATCATTAAAAACACAAACAACAACAAATGCTGGTGAAAATGTGGAGAAGTAGGAACTCTAATACACTGTTGGTGGGATTGCAAATTAGTGCAACCACTTTGGAAAACATTGTGGAGGATCCTCAGAAGAATGGGGATGAACCTACCATATGACCCAGCAATACTACTTCTAGGCATCCCAAAAGAACTGAATCCAAACTACCAGTCTAATGCATGTGTATCTATGTTTATAGATGCACAATTCACAATTGCCGAACTTTGGAACCAGCCAAGATGCCCATCAACTGATGAATGGATTACAAAACTATGGGATATGTACACAATGGAATTTTACGCAGCCATAATGAAGAACAAAATTACATCATTTACAGGGAAATGGAGGGAACTGGAGAATATTATGCTAAGTGAGATTAGTCAGTCACAAAGAGTGAAAAGGCAGATGTTCTCCCTAATATGTGGAAGCTAGGGAGAATGAGACTTAGAAGGGACTCCAGACAAAGGAGAAACTTTAGATGAGCAAGAAGGGGACCTAACTAAGGGAGATAGGAGGGGGAAAGAGGGAAACCCACTTATTCACATGATATATATACATAAATTTATCAGATTTATTCACTATACTGAGCACAAAAAGGAGGGAAGGGGGAGGGAATAGGGTGGGATTTGAGGGAGGGCTAAATGAGCAATGTATGCATGCATGCTTCTGATACCCTGACACTTATCAAAATGTATATGTACAATGCACCAATAAATGAATATATTTAAAAAAGAAATCACCATTTTATGACAAACAGTAAATAATAATGCTCATTGTCCAGAGAGAGATACTGTCTCATGCTTCAACTTCTAGTTTGATAAACATCTGCCAGAAGCAATGGAATAAGTGAGAGAGGTGAGGCCTCCTTCCAACAATAATCTCTAAGACAAATAGGTATATTCATAAATGTGTTCTTGTATCCTAGTTATTATCTTTAATATTACTGCATCTTCTTTTTCACTATAATTTTTCAGTTTATTCAATTTTCTTACTAGTTGATTAGTTTAATAATCTTTGAAAGATGATGATTTGGGGTTTTAATGAGGGATATTATTAATATATTCTTCACTCTCATTATTGTTACTTTCTTATTATTTCTTTTGTATTTTATTAACTTTGCCCATAGCTTGCTAAAAAACTTTTTCTATGCCTGTAGTGTAAAACCCAGTTAAATTTTCTTAGCTACAATTGCTCTCTCTGGACTCTTGACTTATTATCTATTTTATCTTTCACTCTTTTCCAACTTCCCTGTAAATTTCTAGTAGCCCTTAGTTACTTCGAGTCTCTCAAAAATTTTTGTTCTAAATTACTCTCTACTTTTGTCATTCTGTTTCTTTAAAGTGGGTACTTTCACTTCTACTTTATTTTACCTAGTTCAACCTAAGACTTCCTCTCTATCTTCAAGGCTACCTTATGTCTTCCTTTTGTGAATGCCTATAATGTCATTATGCCAGAAAAGTATAGTGACGACTGCTGCTACCAGGCAATTTTGTATGTAAACCTTTCCTTTCTAACCTCCTGACTTATTAATTTACTTATTTATTTATTGTGAAGGTTAAAATAATGACTCAGTATTGATTCTGACCACTTTCACTCTCATTTTAGGAGCAAAATTCAGAGAAGCAAAATTTTATTAGGATGGATATTTTTCATTACCTAAAAATGTGTATCAAAATAAGTATAAAATATCTCCTTCCTACTTCCCCTGGGAAGCTCATTAACAAAAGCAATAAGAGTGACAATTTATATTTCTCAGAAACTTCTGTGCACAAACCAAGATAGCAACTCTAAAGTTTTCCTGAATTACCACATAGAAAATGGAGAATTCTAAAGTCTTTACCATAGATAGCATACAGACATAGCTTATTGTATTGTGTTTTGATTATCATGCTTTGCAGATGTCGTATTGTAAATAGAAAGTTTGTGGCACTCCTGTGTCAAGCAAGTCTATCCATGCCATGCCATTTTTTTCAACAATGTAGGTGATTGTTACACATTACAATTTTCTTACAATAAAGTATGTTTTAATTATGGTAGGCACATTTTTAAAGATAATACTCTTAGACATGTAATAGACTATAGTATGGTTTATACATAGTTTATTTGCACTGAGAAACCAATAATTCATAGACTTGCTTTATTGTAACATTTGCTTTATTGTAGTTGACTAGAACAGAACAAACAATACCTCTGATATATCCCTGCACTGTTTTGGCAATCTATGATAAAAAGCCTAGGAAAATATCATACATAAAGTTGATTTTTCAATTTTTTTAGTGAAAGTAGTTTGCGTTTGTGTGAGCAATCTTTCCATGGCTGTAACAAAATACCTGGGAAAATCTACTTAAATGGAGAGAAGGTTTATTACTTTGGCTTGCAGTTTCTGAGGTTTCAGTTTATGGTCAGCTGGCTCCATTTTTTGCAGGGGAGGGCTGTGATGAGGTAGAACATCATGGAGGGCAATATGTGCTGAAGCAAAGCATCTCACCTCAGCCTGAAAGAAAAGAGAAAGAGGAAAGGCCAAAGTCCCAATATCGAATTCAGTGCCATTCCTCCAATGAGCTAATCTACTTCCATTAGACTCTACCTCCCAAAGGCTCTACCACATAGCAACAGTACCAAGTCTTTAGCATGTGGGGCTTTGAGGCACATTTAAGTTACATATAATAATATTTTGCCTCTGGCCTCCAAAGACTCGTGTACATCTTATAATGCAAAATTTTTTCAGTCTCCAAAGCCTTAAATTTTCCATCAGTCATGAAAAGTCCAAGTTGACAGTCTCCTCTGAGAATGAAGGCAAACTTTTACCTATGAGCTACTGTGAAAAAATAATAATAATACATATTTGAAACATACAATGATGGTACAGGTGTGCTGTAACTATTCCCATTATGTGGGTCCCAGAGAAAGTACAAACTGGTGTTGGGCACAAGACCCCCTTTCAGTTCACGCAGTCACAGAGGTACACCCAGCCCCCACTCAGCCCGCACAGCTGCAAATATGTACATAGTTATATAAGTATGACAAGGAAAAATGCAGCACACCTGTGCACACCACACTAGCATAGACTTATATCATTTTGCCCAAACACCTTATAAAAGGGATAGGTCTGAATAAAGCTGCTGTTTGTTCTCCTCCAGATGGCGACTCTGCATGCTCTCTTTTCACTGGGGATTGCACTGTGATAAGGCCTCTGACACATTCTGCAAGGGAAGAATAGGAAAATAGCAAGATGGAATTAGACCAAATCAAGAACAAAAACCACCAGAACATCAGGAAAATAAATTCAAAATTAAATCCTGTAAGTTTCTATCCATGAGGGAATCTTGTGTCTGGATGTGGACCCTCAAAGGCTTGGGCAGAAGCACCCCTGCCTTACTGGCTATCTCTCACATGGCTACTTTTTTGGGCTTATTCTACCTACCACCTCTGGCTTCCCCCAGAAGGCCTTCCATGTTCTTGGCATCTCTAACTTCCAGGAATGTCCTTTGGAGCTTTAGCTTCATTTTGACAATGACACTCCTCTCCCTGTAGGGGTTGCTTCCAGAGGCACCAAACCTGCAACCTGCTCCCTAGCTTCCCAGTGTTAAACAGTGTTTTCTTTGAGCTTTTCATGGGAGCCTCCACAGCCCCATAACTCTTGCACTCGGTATGCTTACAAAACCAGAACCATGTGGATAATGCCATGGTCTGTTGTATATGCCTGAACTGCACCTGGACCCATTGGAACTATGGATACAGTGTGTGAATGGCTGAACACAAGGAGCTGAATCCAAGGTAACGATTCTCTAGGTTTCCCTGTGTGAGCATGACAGCCCAGGGATACAACCCCAGCCCTATTTTATTTTTATGAAACAGGGTCTCCCTAAATTACCATGCATTGGCCTCAAACCTGGGAATTCTTCTGTCTCAGCCTCCCAAGTACTGGGATTATAGGCATGTGTCACCACTCTTGATTTTTTTTTTAGTTGCATTAATATATTTAACAATCATACCTCCCTTAGCTGCAACACAGTGTTATTCTTGCCAAAATTCAAGTTTTTCAAACCTTTGTTCTCTGCTTTTTCTCCTGATTCATATTGTAAATCTGTTTAAAAGCACCCAGCAATAGCTATGTCAATTCCTAAACACTATGCTGTCTTGAAATTTCCTTCAGTCGATTAATTAGTCCATTATCTTTAAATTCAGCCTTACAGAAAATCTCAGAGCAAAGAAAAAAAAGAGCCTAGTTTTTGCCAGAATGGCCTCTAGTCAAATGACTAAAGAATTCTTATTTTCATCTGAAACCTCACCAGCACAACCTCTACTGTCCTCATTCCTAGCAGAAATTTGGTCTTCTTATCTCCCACCAGAATTGCCCATCAAATTCTGCTTATTGCATTCTACTGGGTGTTATAGGCATGTGCCACCACACCTGGTGACATAGTGGATTTTTATATTACAGCCAGCAACCTCCCTCCCCATGTGTTTTGGGGTGTGGCGGGGTGACTGCTATTTTGCACCACAGCTCAGTGAACTTATGCTGATTTTTTACCATGTTGGCAAGTTTCCCATGAGTGCCTTAAGCAAAACTCATGAGCTTAGTGTTCTGCATGCATAAAACAGAAGGAATTCTCCTTAGGCCAGTTACACCTGGTTCCTTTTAGATTTAGAAAGGTAGTGCCTGGCCACAAAGGAGGGAGTTCATGAGTGGGATTCTTTGTTACCTTAGGTGTGATTTTTTTGTCACTTCCAGTGGAATGAGCCCCATCTCTCTCCCATTTGCTCATATCTGCCTAGCTACCTAATACAATGACCTCATTTCTTTCTCCTATGCCCCATTTCCTGAAGACTCCACAACCTCCACGAGTATCCAGGCTGCCAAAAAAGTTTTCAGCATGTGAGCTTTTGAGAGACATGTAAGACCCAAACCATAACAGCATTAATTAGTATTGCAATGTAGTCACTGAATTCTGGTAGGTCTATAAAACCAATTAGCTTAAGATATAACAGCGTTTTTGCACAGCCTATGTATGCTCATCGGTATTCATTGTGTGGCTACATAAAATACATTAGCATCTTAAACATTTTTACTCAATGAAGAAATGGAAACTGGATATCAGGATTTCTTATAGCAATGTATTAATTTTAAGTGATGTGCGATATGCCAGTCTACAAAGTTTTATTGGATAATCTCATTTATCACAACAATCCTGGTAGAAAGACTTTATGATTATTGGCATTTTATAGATGGAGAAGCTGTTGGTTTTTTAAGTTCAATGTTTTTTAAAAGGTTCCTCTGGTGATTACTGATTAAGGACAGATTTAAAACCAAGCATCTATCACCAGTTTGCCATTATTTTGGGTAGACCCATTTCATCAATCATCTTTGGTAAGTTGCTTATGGGTTCATTCTTCAAGTGCAAACCTTTAAAGGGTAATTGTGCATTATTTTAATATTTGTGAAGGAGTCAACATAAAACCTTATTAATTATTTCAAGGCAACTCTAACTTACAGCAAATGAAGCAATGTGTAGGAACACACGTGCAAGGAAGGGTTGTCACAGAGCTTTCCTTCCTGCAATTTATCCTTGAGTGATCCTAAGATCACTGAAAGCCATTTTGAGGATCCATTGGAAGAAATCTAGATATGTCACCAGAAAGACTCCTTATCTGTGTGTGTATATATATATATTTTTTTAGTTGCTGCTGGAAATGTAACTAAGACAATAGAATAACATTTTTAGGAGCATCAATTTGACTCTGTATGAACAACTTTATACATAAAGGGGTAAATACATCCAGATGGTGGGCTAATGGTTTTAATTCCTTAATCCCTTTTGAACTGACAGTCCTCCTATCATAACCCACCTTGAGTTGGAATGCATCTTATTTTTACAGTCAGAAAATACACTGGAATGTGTTAAGTCAGAGTTATCAGGGAAAAAAATAACTGAATTGATGCCAAACTAGGCAGCTTCCCATATTTAAGTAGGAAAGAGCAAAGAGGAAAAATAGCATTTCTACAAAATAAAGTCAAGCTGTTCAAGAAACACATATTTGTAAGCAGAATTATTATGGGCGATGGGATTACATCAGATATCAAATTCTGCCAACACACAAGGCATTCAAAGGCCTCTTTTTGTGTTTCACTTGTTGACAGGTTATTAACAATAGTTATTTATTAAGACAATTTCTTTAAGTACCTTTATTTCCCTTATGCAGCCCTTCGCTTATTCTGACTACTTGAAGTCATAAGCCTACATTTTGGTCATGTCGTTAATTCAGGCTGATCTTTTCTCCCACTACTGTGAGTCAGTGGAGTTCATTTTATGAGCTATCCATTATGTGCTCACTTCTTAATATATGTCTACTTTTAAAGTTCTAGCAAGAGAGTTACATTAACCTTCTGGTAAGGAATAGTTGATTATTTCCAATGTCATTTTCTATTTTGTGGAGAGAAATAATACACCTTATACAAGTTAATACACTTGTTCATGGTGATTTAGGAGAGAAAAAAATCAGCCTCTATTAGGAAATAAAAAACAGAGTCTCTCATCCATATTTAATTGTTCTTAGTACTTATAAGTATAAAAGACTTGAATATCAAGTACAATTCTCAGGTTCAAGGATAAAAAATGATGTTTCTGAAACTAATGCACTCTTTTCATTATAATGTTATCATCTTAATGATTGGCTAATGTCAACACTTTGTATTTATACTGCCACTTCTGAAGATGTCATTTGAGGATTTGGGGACTTTTTCATGAGTGGATACTTCCAAGTGATATTATATATATTTATTTCCTAAAGTAATACAAAGTATGAATTCATTACAAAAAAACAAGGGTATGTTTTGTCTAGACTATTCATCAAAACATCTCTAGTAGCTGCTTATAATACCAGGCCTATAGCGAATACTAAATAAATACTTGATGAGCGCATGAGGAAAAGGAGTGGAGTGGGGAGAAGGGAGGAGGTCTTGTCTAGATTCGTTAGACTAAATATGGGGAGATATAATACTATTCTACACAAGGTTATATTTTCATGAATGGTTTAATGAACACTTATTATAAGGAAAACCCAAAATTATATTTAAGACCTTGCATCAACTAAAAAGAGCATTGAAATTGAACTTCATTTTATGTTTAGTAGATAATACTATATTTGTGTTGGCTATAGAAAAAATGGAACAAATTTCTATGCTAGACAGACTAGTAACATATATGAAAAAAGTAAAATATAAATGAACCTCTGTTTCTTTACATGGATATTGGAAAATGTGCCTATGAAGATATTTGTATTTTATGATATTAACCATCATACAACTGAGTAATAGGACTCTTGAGCATACAAAAAGTCAACCTTTGGTGACATACTAATATATACGATGATGGATTTCTGAAAGCAGAATATGTTTTCCAGTCCTATTTTTGTCTGTTGATAACTATGGATGTATCTATGTGTGTATAATTCATTGAAGTTCATATTATATATTTATAATTCCTGATGTTATCTGAAGATTTAAAATGAAGTGATGGATTAGAAACCTTTGAAATTTATCTATTATATCTAAAATATCAACAATTGCCTGAATATAGGTATTCTGTTATTTCAGTTGCTCTCATTTCTCCTATCATCAAATCCAAAAAGATAATGTATTATATCTATTGAGCAAATTCAATTATTTTAATAACACTTTATGATATTAAAGAATCACAGTGAGGTAACAAATTAAAGTTTTAAAAAACTATTGATGTACAAAAAATACTCTAATAATAAACAGGCAGGAGTTTTAAGACAGGGACACTGGCTCACCAAGAGCTTCATTCACTTGTAGAATATAATTCAAGTTGTGGGAAAAATACCCTTCCTCCCTTCCTTCCTTCCTTCCTTCCTTCCTTCCTTCCTTCTCCTCTAGCCTGCCTAGAAGGAAGCAAGGTTTTATTTATTTTTTATTTGTAAAAGACTATTTAAAAAACAAAAGTCAGTTGTTTAGGCTAAATTTGAGGACAAATACTATACCTCTTTACCTTCACTTGCTGAGCGTACAGGCCAATATACAACATGTGCCAAAATAACCTGAAATATATTCATCCAATGGTAAGTACAAGGAAAAGAGGCCTTAGATCCAAATGATGGCCAATGGTGGAGACATTTATTTATATAGACAACCACACAAATAGTCACAAAAATCTTCCACTGTTTTAAGAAGCACCATTTTTTTTCCTGGGCAATATTCACCTTCATAGTTGCATCATGTGAATAGGTGGAGACAATCATACTTTGGTATTTTAGGTAGAAGAGTCCTCTCTAAAATAGCGGAACTGAGGATGCTCTCAACATTTATCACAGTCCCATTGGCATAAGAATTTTCAATTGGTCTGCTGTTACGTATCTTATCCATTGTATAGGTAGTGGGACTTGAAAAAATCTTCCTAAGCTACATGCTATCTTGTATCTTACTCATTTGACTAGTGTTATGGTTTGAAAGTAAAATGTCACCTGGACCTCATGCTCTGAAGACAGGGCATGGCTGAAGGTAAGACCCTGGAGGTGTGGCTTTTGGGACTATGTATGTCCTTCAGCACCTCCCCTTGTTCTCTCTGCTCCCTGCCTGGTTGCCCTGAGGAAGTACAGCTGCTGCAGAAGCCAGGCCCCCAAATGGACTATGACCTCTGACCATCTCCAGAACCCTGAGCAAAGACATTTTCCTTCCTCTAAAGTTTTGTGTGTCAAGTGTTTGGGTCACAGAAATGAGAATGCTGACTAAAACAACTCGTAACAAGATATCTCAAAGGTTCTGTTATGGTTAGATATAGAATGTATCCTGAAGAGCTCATGGATTAATGTTCAGAGTTGATATGATTACGCCAAGATGGTTGTAATCTCATCAGTGGTAACCCAGGCAGGTGGAGTGTGGCTGGAGGAGGTAGGTCCTAGGAGTATGGTCCTGGGAACTGTGCTTGTGTCTTTAAATCCTCTTGCTTGCTCTCGCTTCTGGCTTCCATGATGTGAGAACAGAGGACTTGTTCTCTCCCTTTCTCTGCCTCCTGCTGCTATGCTCTGAGTTTTGCCAATGTAACACAGACTTGACATGTACTGAACCCATGAAGTCTCCAGAGCTGTGAGCAAATAAATCTTCCTTCTTCTAAGCTGTAGTGGTCAATTGTTTTGGATTACAGCACTGAGAATGCTGACTGAAACAGGTTTATTATGTTAATTTGCATTGATATGTTTTTTTAATATACTTTTGAGTGTTACATAATTGATTAACCTTCTAGAATATTCAGTGTTCAGTCATTATGAAAGTACTTCATATAACTAAACACAAAGTATAGATTATAGGTAGCTCTCACAGTCATAGAGATATTAATCTATTTATAGCAATTTTTTACTTCATAAATAGTGAGTTATCACAGAAGGAATATTACAATATATACAGCTACTTAAAAGAGCACAGAAATACATGGAACATTATATAAATGCATGAATAATTATTATAATGGTTGCAAAATAAAATCACTTCAAATTTAAAGAACATTTGAAAACTTAAAGGTATTCTAAATGTCTACTTAAGTTTCACTTTGATGTCACTTTCTTTATGAACAAAGTACTTAAAACTAAGTTTCATCATTTGTGAATTTCATCATTAAAGGAAAAGTATTTATGTCCATATTTTGGGGGTGATATAAGGATGTAAATAATCTTTCTGAGTTATAAAAAGCAATATAAGTAAATGTATTTTGTTATAGTAATAAGAATGACATATTAAGATTTTTAGTACACATAAAAATAAATATAAAAATATTTTTATATTTTAATATAAATTTGGAAGAAGACATACATGAAATTGCCACAAGATTAACAATGCAAAAGGTGGTAGAAGTTGAAAATACATAAGCTAATTAAAGAAGTGCTGAATGGCCATTTAACAGCAGAGTGACAAGTTTCAGAGAGTGCCAGAATCGAAGTCATCTTATAGATAAATGCTTTTGCTACATTCTGATAAAAGATGAGGGGGAAAAAAACCCATGAAAACACTATGTATAATGTTAGACATGTAGTTTAAGAGAGCATTGTAGGTATAAAGTAGATTAACTTGAATAGAGGATGGATGGGGACAAATTATTGTGAAAAACTATCAACTATTTACTTCAACAGCTTTAATTGACTAAAAAATAGATATCATCTCCCAGGACTCTATTTCCTAAGGAAAACAACAAAAGGCTTCACATTTTAGTGTATAACTGCAAACCCTTAGGAAGATATAAGCAAGGAAAATAAAACATAGCCTATATAGGAACACGAAGCTTTAATGAGACTTTGAATATATTGTAGTCCCTTTTCTGTGCTATCCAACCTTCTACAGAAATGATTTCTGAAAGATGAACCAGTTTGCCCCCGATGCTCACTTCTGAAGATGGGGCTTCCAAAATTCCTGCCCTTTAAAAGTCACCCTTTGCTAGTCCATCTTAATGAAAATCTTGCCTCTCTATCTCTTCCCCAAAAATTACTTTGTTAGAAGCATCCTCCTGGGAACTACCACGGAAATCTGTATCTTCACTTCTTTTTGATAACAATTCCAATGATCTTTTGTCTGTTGTAATAATTAGTGCTTTTGGAACTTTTTAAAATACCAGCCTGAGGAAGGAATGGGTTATATTATAAGCATATATTATTTTTAGTTTTTTACATTAATAAATTAAATATAGCTTGAGCATGAAGTGCAAATTAATTTACATCACACTACTTGTCACACAAATAATAAATAAATATTTTTGATCAGTAAGAAAACTCAATCTTTGATTATCTCTTATACTTTGCTATTAATAAAATATAATTAAGGCTTAGAAAATATTACAAATAATTAAGACTTATCTGAGTGTGGTGTCACGAGCCTGTAATCCCAGTACTTGGGAGACTGAGACAGGAGGATTGCAGGTTTGAGACCAACCTCTGCAATTTAGCAAGACCTTATTTAAAAAAAAAAAAAGGCTGGGGGTGTAGCTTGGAGGTAGACTACGCCTGGGTTCAATCAATCCCAAGTATCAAAAAATAAATTAAGACTTGCCAACCATGGTCAAACTCACTGTGTTCTTTTATGTCACTACCCTGGGACTGTGTCTTCTTTGAGCTGTTTGCAGATAAAGTTCTAAAGGCAGCAGAATCTCTCCAGGCACTGAGCACTAGAGAGAATAGATTTGGTTATAAAGGTTCCTGCTGTCACACAATTTTTCCAGAATTTATGAGCCAGGGTGGTGACTTCCCATGCCATTACACTGACAGCAAATCCATTTACAGGAAGAAATTTGGTGATAATGAGAACTTTATCCTGAAGAATACATGATATGGCATCTTGGTGATGGCAAATGCTAGACCAGACACAAACAGTTCCCACATTTTCATCTGCACTGCCCAGCCTGAGTAGTGGGATGGCAAGCATGTGGCTCTGGACATGGCAAACAGGACATGAACATCACAAAGCCGTGGAGCGCTTTGGGGCTAACAATGGAAAGACCAGCAAGATCACCATTGCCGACTGTGGATTATCTGTAGGTCAAATTCTCAAGTAAAATTCTGAGTTCCAAATTATGATACTGGGCATCATATTATAGAACAGGACAAGGAGGAGAATCTAAGAGAACAAAACAAAGTAGATTAGTTTGTCATGGCTACTGTATGTAGTATGTTAGATAATAATACTTTGATCCTAAAATCTTTCTACTAAAGTATGACTAAGGAGAGGAGATCTGCTTTAATTTTATAGATATCCTTAATTGCCCCCATCTTAACAAGTGAGGCATAACACTCTAACTTTTTCCAGAGCATCAATCAATAAATCAATCAATAAGTGAGCAAAACTATGATTGAAATAAAATAATTTTAACACTGTCTTCAAAATTCATGATTTTGCATTAATTCCACATGGTTTTACAATACGATAGCTAACGCATGATTAGATAAAATTATGTTATAGAACTATAAGTAATTTTTATGAATTAGTCACTGAAATTTGAACATATTTTCCTAAGGAAAATAAATTTTCAACTCACAAGATACATAAGATACATTTAAAGCAAATTATAATATGCTTATAGACTAAAACTGTATTAGTATATTTAGTATAAAATTTTAGAAAGAAATTAATGAACTTGAAGACATTTTCATGTAATTTAAAAATACTTTTACTACTGTTTAAACTACTTTTCCCAATTCTACCAAATCTACCTCTGTGAAGTATGTAAACTGATATTTTATACTACATTTTTATAAACTACCTAAAATAACTCTGTTTCAAGTAGCATAGATTCTTGACACTGACATTTGATACTTTTTAATATGTGTCAATTATCATTGACACATATAACAAATTATCTTTAATTAGATTATGTAATATGTAATTGGAAAAGGGATAAGGTAATAAGTTCATCAAAGAAATACCTTGAAGACAAATTTTATATTTTATCAGTTTCCAAAAATATGTCTATTATTATTTCATTAATTAGGACACAAAACAGAGTAAAAATCCCAAATACATAGCTTAGTAAATTTTTTGGAAGTTAAAAGAAACTAAATAAACAATCAACAATTATAATAATAAAAACTTGATTTAGTTTGTAAATATGAAAATTTTATTTAAATTTTGCTATTTTTAGTCATTTTATTAGGAACACTAGATCACAATACTTTCTTTTATTTATGAAAATAAAATTTTTTTTAAATTATAGAATAGAAAAAGTGGTTTATTTATCAGGTCTTTAACTCTTGCCATCTGTTAAGCAGGCAAATTTTAAGCTAAATATCCTGCAATAGTGTTGGGAGAAGAAAATAACGAGAGCTTGGAGGCACAAGATTGCTTCACTTTCATGTTTTGTGAGTTTAGCCAAGTCGATTAGGCTCTTTGAATTTTGATTTTCTTATTTATTGATGATTAAATGAGACATTTTCTTTGTACACATTTTGTAAAGTGCTAAATGATGCAGAATTGTTCCATTTAATGTAAATGCAATGAGTGCTATGTATATATTTAATTTTCCCACAGTTATATTAAAAAAGAAAGAGGGAAAATAAAATTACTTTG
>PVJS01015634.1:20000-38627 GCA_004027185.1 Glis glis | reverse complement strand
AGGGGTAGGGGATCTGGGAGAGATAGCTTCAGTCTTATTTTCTCCAGCAAAGAAAGCCCTGCTTTTGCAGTAGTGTTCATTCGTCCTCTGATGTCCTGATTACATCTTTTACCATCTCTTGGTTTCACTGGGAGCTCACTGCATCCTAAAACCTGCTAATAAAAAACCTGAACAAGAGCTGCACCTGCAGTCATCTCCCACCCTCCACTCAACTCCCGCCCACCCGTCGTCATAGCTGCCCTGGAAGGAGTAGGGCTTTCTCAGGAGTTATAAATCACACATTTATCTTGCCTAAGGGGGTGCTTTCTCAGTGAGGGAAAGTTGGAGTGATATGAAGAGTAGTGCAAAGAAGCAGCATCTCTGTGGAGATTGCCACAGAAATCGTGGCTTTGCCAATTAACACACATGGCGGAGCTCACTTGCGTGGGATGGGGCTCTTCCTATTGAGCATTCTGCCACATCAAAGGTGCTCCACTGTTACATAAAACTAAAAACTGGGGGGAAAAGCCGAATGTGACTGTTGCATAATTGCAATGACTAAAACACTGACTTTTTAATGTATCCAAATGAGGGGAAATATAGATTAAGCACATTGAAAGTTTTGTGTATTCTTCCAATAATACTTTATGCCTATTTAGAACACTTTTTAAAGTAAGGTTGATTGACTATAAGTTATATAATACAGAATTTACCCATTTAGGGTTTAATCTGATAAACGTTGACAAATGTGTGTGGTCATGAAACCACTACCACAATTACAATAGAGAATGTCCCTTTGGCCCCTAAATTTCCACATGTTTACCTGAAGTCAGCCCCCTCAATGCCTTGAACTTGGCACTCAGTGACAGGATTCTAGTCCCCATGGCTTTGCTTTGTGCAGAATGTCATGTGAATGGGGTCATTCCGTGTTGTGTCTATCTTCTTCATGCTTTTGAAACTCATCCATTTTTCAGCATGCATCAGTAGTTAGTCACTTTTTACTCCTGACTAGCATTCCACTGTCTGTTTAGACAGACAGTTGTTTGCTGGCAATTATGAATAAAGCTGCTAAAACCATTTGCAGGTAGGTCTTTGTTTTTTTCTTGGGTAAAGATCCAGGAGTAGAATCTCTGGGTTGTATGTTGTATGCGAAGTGTATGTTTCACTTCACAAGAGACTGTCAAAACATTTTCCAATGTTACTTTGACATTTTGCATTCCGACTAGCAATGTATGAGAGTTTCAGATAAACTATATCTTCTCTAGCCCTTTCTACTGTCACTTAAAAAATTTAGCACAAGTTTTTAATTTTTATAAAGTGAAGTGAATCCAATTTTACCTTTCATAGCTTGTGCTTTTGATGTCCTATCAAAAGAGATATGTTCCAAACCCAGATTTCCAAGATTTTCTCTTGTATTTTCTCCTGAAAGTTTTATAGTTTAGTTCTTATATTTAGGTCTATGGTCCATTTCAGGTTAATTCTTATCTATAATATAGATATGGATTGAGATTTCCATATGGATAGCTAGTTCCAGCATAATTTGTTGAAAATTCTCTTTTCTTAAATGAATTACTAAGACACCCCTGTCAAATATCAATTGACATATATGTTTGTGTCTCTTTCTGGACCCCAAATGCTATTCAATTGATCTCTATGTCCATCCTCATGCCAATACCATATGATTTTGATCATATAACTTTATGGCATATTTTGGAATTGTGTAGTGTGAATTCTGAAATTTTGTTCTTTGTTTGGACTGTTCTAAGTCTTTTTCTTTCCTATATACATTTTAGAAGGAGCTTAGTAGTTTTCTACAAAAAATCCTGCTGAAATCTTGATTGGCAATGTGTTGAATCTATAGAACAAATTTGTGCAACATAAAAAACAAATTTTTACATGATTAAATAAAGTAAAGAATAATAATATTTTGTGACATGTAAAAATTATATGCAGTTCAAGTTTCAGTGTCCATGAATAATGTTTTATTAAAACACAGACATACTTGTTTGCATATACATTGTCTATGACTGCTTTCACACTATAAAGGCAGTGTTGAGTAGTTATAAGAAAGACCATATGGTGTTCTAAGTCTCAAATATTTATGATCTGGCACCTTATAGGAAAAACTTACTTACCCTTGGTATAGGTTATTGATTTGAGAGACTTCTTATTTTCCAATATAAGCATTTTAATGCTATAAATTTGCCTGTAAACACTGCTTTAGCTGTGTCTCACATATTTTGATATGTTATGTTTTTGTTTACTTTGGAAAATTCACAATATTTTAAAATTTTCCTTGTGACTCAGTATTTTATTTGGTTATTTTAAAGTGTATTGTTTGAGTCCCAAATCTGTTTTCAGTATTGATTTCTAGGCTTAATTCTTCATTTTCATCCCTCCTATTTTTTGAGTTGTTGTCACATTTAATTGTTAATGTTATAAGTCCTACACTATAGTATTACTATTTTATTTTATACCATCACTTATACTTAATGTGAAAAAAGGAAAAGAATGCCTTTTATAGTTACTTTTAAGAATAGCCTTTCCGGCATTTTTCTTGTCTTTATAAATCCCATTTCTTCCCTATTGCATTTTTTTTTTCCTGATGAGAAATGTGCAGTCACTCTTACTTTTGTTCTCTATACATAAAATACAATCACTTCCTGAACATCTGTGCCACCCAAAGGGATTCCTTTGGATCTTTGCCCTGCCCTCAATCTTTCTTGTGACCATCTTATGGAGGCACATGGTAAAGAGATTGCAAGTGTGTGAATTACCCTTTTATTTGGGCCTCTAGTTACTTATAGTTGGCCTTTAAGAGTTATTTTTCTTTTAAAAAAAAGCTTGTTTTTTTACACATACTAGTCTCCATCTCTTCCTCCCATACTCTTCCAAAGCTGAAATGGCTCACGTCTCTTGTCTTACCTTGGAGGGACCTGTCACTCATTGGGACTCAGATTCCATTGGTTGCTATGCCACCTTGGGCTTCAAAACAGTTACAGTTAGGTAGATTTTTTAAACACTTCTTATTAGGTTGTGAATAATATCCTTTTACAATTTTTGACATCTTATATGGAATCATAACTGTAGCATTGATTTAAAATTACATTCGGGACTAGGTAGCTCTTTTTTTGATCACTCAAGTTATTCCCAGCTTCACCCATCTTATTCCCTGGATGTCACTTTAAATGCCAGCTTAAAAGCCAAGGCTGCTTTCACAGGATTAAGACATATAATCAGTGAATATACTAAAGGAATGTGTCAAGATTCTCTAAGTTTTAAAAGGGAATACTAGGAAAGTTTGAAAATTGGAATATGTGTTAGCTCCGCTAGTTAACTGCCTTGAAATGCAACACTGATATGGAAGAGATTTTTGATCTGCTTATTTAAGAGAATCAGTTACATATCATTTTTATTCATAAAAGAACCCATCTCTCCAAATGTACAATCCCAAAAATTTGCACGCACGCACGTGTGTGTGTGTGTGTGTCCATCAAATAGGCATTGAATCTTCTAAAGACTATGTTAGATGAATCCAGGCATTGAGAAGATAGTGCAACGTGACTTCTTCACTCTCAGAGAATAAGTAAATTTAGTGTTGGATGGTGTTGACTATGAGTGAAAATCCAAGAGAATAAGAATTCAGTGTTAGACAGTGTCTGTTATGGGTGTAAAGGAATTCAAAGAAGGGAAAGTGTATGCCCTGGAGAGGTAGGAAAATCTTTAAGAAGGAGTTTGAGGTGAACCTTGAAAGATGGATTGAGTTAATATCAAGTGGAAGGAGGAGGGAAAGCACCACAGAAACATGGAGGCAGATGCTGTGAACAGAGGCTCACCTAGCTGGTGGGATTTGTAGACTGGGGGATAGTGAGAAATAAGGACAGGGTTGGGTCAAATTGGAGAACACTTTTTAAGATGAGGAAAAGAATATAGGCATTTAATACATTAGGGAAGAAGAAGCCATTGCAGATTTTGGAGAAGAAAAAAATGCTACAACAAATGCATATTTTAGGAAAATTAAACTAAAAATGACATCTGGGGGTTTTAAAGCAGGAAGTAGAGGAAATCGTTTCAGTAAGACACAGGCATGAAAGATCTAGTGTAGAATAACCTACAAATTGCTCTAGGTTTCCCTCTTTTTATACTGATCTTTTTTTGTCAGAGTTTCTGTAATATTTATCTCTACCATTTATTTGCCAGGTATTTACTACCTGTGTGGTAGTCATCCTTTTTTAGTGTCTCACATTCCTACATTGCCAGGATTACATGCTGAGATCATATTGCATATTTAACTTATAATGAACCGAATATCCCTGAAATTATTTGTCTACTTTTAGAAAATAAGAAAAATCAGCAAAATTATTTACATTAACTAGATTAGAGAATTAACAAGAAAAACTTGGTAAAAGAGGAAAGCAGTTAGAGATGGCAAAGGTTTCACCCATTTTTCTAACCTGGGGGGGTTAAAATAATAATGGTATAAATAGAAAATCATTTGTCACAGGTAATAGGGAAATTTGATGAGTTAGACTTTAGCTGTGTTGTATTTAAAGCTAACTAGAAATGTCATGTTAGAGTATGGAAACAAAGAATACAGGTGAGAAGTCATCCATTCTATTACCTATCACTTATCCCAGTCTCTTCTTATGACATTATCCTATTATGACATTATTGATTATCTAACATTTCACAGAAATATTTTACCATTATAAATATGATAAATATAGGATCATATCTATTTTATCTTTGATTTCCTTAAAATACTTAGCATAGCAAGTTATACATGGTAGGTTCTCAATACATATTTGTTTAAACCAGTGAGAACACTGGCAAACATTTATCAAAGTTTCTCGAGCCCAGTAGTAGTAGAATTTTGGACTAAGTAATTTGTTTTTGTTGTGGGGGCTGTCCTATGTAGGATGTTTAGCACAGTTTGTGTTTTCTACCCACTAGAAACCAGCAGTATTCTCATTCTCCAAGTTAAAACAATTAATAGGAATCCAGACATTGCCAAATATCCCCTAGAAGATGGGGCAGACACAAAAATCAGCCCTGGTCAGAAAACCACTAATCAGTGGCTCTCGACATAGATGGAGGATTGGAGATGTCAATTTAGGAAGTCATTTGATCACTAATTATATTTTAAACCTCATTACCAACAAGAAACAGAATATTGATAAGAAATAGCTGATGGTCAAGAATGGGCTTTGAGTAATGAATGTGAAATTAGGTGTGTGGAGTGGGGTGACTAACAAGAGGGTTTCCAAAGTGGTTACAAATTCCATAATTCTCTTATTCTTTACA
The DNA here is from genome assembly GCA_004027185.1 of Glis glis. Lineage (NCBI taxonomy): Eukaryota > Metazoa > Chordata > Mammalia > Rodentia > Gliridae > Glis > Glis glis. Next base: position 33,344 of record PVJS01015634.1, on the reverse strand, counting down.
GAGTATCAGCTGAGCAGTGTCTAATAGAAATAAGTGAACCATGAATGGAACTTTAAATTTTCTAGTAGCCACATTAAAAATTAATTTTAATATAATATATTATTTAATCCCACAGAATCAAAATATTACCATTTGAACATGTAGTTAATGTAAAATTATTGTTGAGGTTATTATATTTCTTTTCAATATGATGTTTTTGAAATTGGTGTATATTTTATACTTAAAGCACTCCTCCATTTGGTCTCTCTATCTCAAGTGCTAAATAGCTACACGTGAGTATTGTCTACCATCTTGAAGGTAGCAGAACAAGTCAGCCAATTTAAATAAATATTTTCTTGTCCCTTTAATTCACGTTATTATTATTTTCATACAAGGAACGACAAGGGCTTTTGAAATGCCTGAAAGTTTTCATAAATTTACTTCATGCTTTAAAAAAAAGCAAAAGTCACTCTTTTGGTAGAGAGTTCAATGAGTTTTGATAAATGCATGGCCTTATCACCATGATTACGGTGCAGGAAATGCTTTGCCCCCCAAATTCCTTTGTAATAGTCTCTTGTAGTCAAGTTCTATCCTACATCCAGTTCCAATTATTATATTTTTTAGGAGTAGGATTTTCCTCTCCCCTTTACCAAAAATAAAGGAAAAAAGATAGATGGGGAACAAAGTTCAGGAAGATGCAACCCTTGACATTTGGGAGCATATTCTTTTCAAAAGCTCATTTGCAACTATAGCTCTGCTTGACTCGAAGTCACACAAGCCCACTCAGAGAGGGGACATGTGCGTTCCCTTCCCCCACATTCATCTGTCATTCCTCTGCAGGTTACAAGAATAGGAAGGCCTCTCCCAGAATACTCCATATGACAGATGGTGGAATTACACCAGGAGAGACCCAGAAGAGGAAGGCGAGCAAGGACGCCACAGGCCACAGGTGGGAGCCTTTCCACACACACACAAGGGACCCAAGGGGTCCTCCCTTGGATGCTAGATATTCCCCGCACTTCAGTTTCTGGATACTGACATTTCTCTCTTTTCTTGGCCTCTTGGCTCTATAATGGAGTGCAACCTATGAACAACAGCTTTTTAATGCATGTGCAGATCCTGTGGTCCATGGGCCTGGACTGCTGTCTTGTCAATGTGTACATGGCCTGGGTTGAGCCAAGCACCATGAGAGCAGGTGTCTTTGGGCCAACTGACAGCAGTGGCCCTGGCTTGGCCGTGGCTCTCAGCACTTCCATTCTGTTCAAAAAGCCCAGGAAGCAGATGGGAAGAAGCATGTGGAGGCACCTCCCTCACACGCATGTCACTATTGGCACCCACGTCGGGAAGAGGAAGGTCGCCTGTTTGCTTGATGCGGTTCCAGGAGCACATTCCTGCTGTGTTGCCCTTAGAATCATGTTCTGGAAATAGAGTTTGGCAAGTTGCTTAGACACCCACCGACATACACAGTCACACAATACACACACACACGCACCTCACTCTTAGCTCCCATTGTGTAACCCTTGTCTGCAATTTGCAATTGTAGCAACACAATTATGTTCTTCAGGATGTCCATTCTCAGACTTCTCCTTTCTATGCTTTTCTTAATACATCTCTCTTTATCCCCCACCCTCCCTTACATAAAGTTTTGAAGAAAAATCAAGAGACTGCAATAATGTAAAAGGAGTGACCTAAAGGTATAGTCATCAATTGGCCAAGTATTTTGAGTAGGTATTTTGTAAAATTAAAAAGTAGAAAAGCAATGATATCAAAGAAAGAAAGTTCTTTGAACCTCATTCCCCATTCCTCCCACAATCTCCACACACATGCGTATACTGGAAGATCTGGAGACCACTTAAAAACCCGCAAATCTGCAATAGATGACTATCAGTTAGTTTGTCCAAATCATTTTAAGTTTACTGTGCAGTTCACGTAAACCAAGTGTTCTCCTTGGCATGGACTTTAAAGGGGGAAATGTCCTGTTTATTGGAAATTTCTAGGCAGGGAAGAAAGTGAGGGAAGTAACGGAGTCACGGCAGAGGCAATATCAGTGTTCAAAAATGTCTATTTCCTATTTTGCATGGCACTTTCAGACCCAGCCCTCAAATCTTCCACTCAAACCAACATACACTTTCTGGTGGGTCAATCACATTTGACATCCTGTGAGGACTCCAAGACCCTTGCGGATGGTGGAGTCACTCGATGAAAGGAGCCTGGGTCCCTGCTTGAGTGTGGGACAGAATCTCCACCCCCAATCCACTAAGCCATATTGGACTTCAAGGTGAGCAAAAATTGAAACCCGTGAATCACTGAGCTTCTTGAGTTGTTCAAAACAGCACTTTTCATTTCACAATCAACACAGGTACCAGTCATTTGGTTCTCAACTTCCTTTGCCTCTGACCTCAAGGTGGGTTAATAGTACCAGGTGCTTTTTCAGGTTGGATGTAACTGTGAAGGACGTGACCCTGTGACTTTCCTGGAACCAGGGCTTTTCTGCTGACTTGTCTTGTTTTACTATCAGCCGGTGTATCACTCTCTACTTTCCAGTGTTCATTTGCTTGATTTGGTCTACAGAAGGTATCATCAGGGACAGCAAGTTGGGTCTCCTAACATCACTGGGACAAATAGCAGTTACACACCTGTTGAATACTAAATTCATGGTGTGCTGGTACATTTTTCTTAAGTTTGTAAAATGCCATTTTTAAATTAAGATAAAATTCACATAACATAGAATTCACCATTTTAACCTTTTGTGTGTGTGTGTGTGTGTGTGTGTGTGTGTGTGTGTGTGTGTTACTGGGGATCAAACCCAGGGGCATTCTACCTCCGAGCTACACCCCCAGCCCTATTTTTTATTTTTATTTTGAAACATGGTCTTACTAGGTTGATGAGAGTCTCACTACTTTCTGAGACTGTCCTTGAACCCACAATCCTCCTTTCCCAGCCTCCCAAGTACTGGGATTACAAGCATGCACCACCATGCGCGGCTTGAGACCCTGTTTCAAACTAAAAAATAAAATAGGGCTGGGGGTGTAGCTCAGAGGTAGAATGCCCCTGGGTTCAATCTCCAGTACTACAAATAAAATAAAATAAAAGAAAAGAAAGAAAGATAGATAGATAGATAGATAGATAGATAAGATAGATAGATACAGGGTTTCACTAAGTTGTGGAAGGCCTCACTAAGTTGCTGAGGCTGACTGCAAACCTACAATCTTTCCATCTCAGCCTCCCAAGTACTGGAATTACAAGCCTGTACCACCATGCCTGGCTAACCATTTTGAAATGTATGATTCAGTGATATATTCATAGAGTTGTGTAAAAAAAATACCACTATCTAACTGCAGAACATTTCTATTACACCAAAAAGAAGCTCTGTACCCTGCTAGCAGTCACTCCCAATTCCTCCTTTCACCTGTCCCCTCGTGACCCGTCTCTCTAGATATACCTATTCAAGGTAATGTCATGTAAATGGAATCATACGATATGTGGCCTTTTCTGTCTGGCTTCTCTCATGTAGCATGTTTTCAAGGTTCAGCCATGTTGTAGCATGTATCAGTATTTAATTTCTTTTTTTTTTTTGCGGTACTGGGGATTGAACCCAGGGGCGTTTTACCTCCGAGCTACACTCCCGGCCCTATTTTTTATCCTTTATTTTGAAACTGAGTCTCACGAAGTTGTAGAAGGCCTCACTAAGTAGAGAGAGAGAGAGAGAGAGAGAGAGAGAGAGAGAGAGAGCTGAGGCTGGCCGCGAACCCAGATCCTCCGGTCTCAGCCTCCCAAGTACTGGGATTACAAGCGTGCGCCACCACGCCCGGCTAATATTTAATTTCTTTTCGTTGCTGAATAATCCTGTTGTATGTGTATATACCACATTTTATTTATCCATTCATCAATTTATGGACACTTGGGTTGTCCCCTCCCTTTGGCTATTATGAATAATGCTGTTATGAGCATTTGTGTACAAGTTCTTGTGTGAGGGTGCATTTTAGATTCTCTTGAGCATACCCAGAAGTGGAATTTCTGAGTTATACGGTAACATTAACATTTTTTTTTTTTTGCAGTACTGGGAATTGAACCCAGGGGTATTCTACCTCCAAGCTACGCCCCCGGCCCTATTTTTTTTTTTATTTTGAAACTGGGTCTCATGAAGTTGCAGAGGGCCTCACTAAGTAGCTGAGGCTGGCTGCGAACCCAGATCCTCCCTCTGGTCTCTGCCTCCCAAGTACTGGGATTACAAGCTTGCGCCACCATGCCCGGCCTTTAATAAAAAGGTTGCTGACTTTAAACCACTTTGGAAAACAGTGTGGAGGATCCTCAGAAGACTAGGAATGAACCTATCATATGACCCAGCAATACCACTTCTAAGCATCTACCCAAAAGAAGGAAAACTAAATTACCAGACTAATCCATGTGCATCTATGTTTATAGCTGCACAATTCACAACTGTCAAACTATGGAACCAGCCAAGATGTCCATCAACAGATGAATGGATTACAAAACTATGGGATATGTACACAATGGAATTTTACACAGCCATAAAGAAGAACAAAATTATATCATTTGTAGGGAAATGGATGGAATTAGAGAACATTAAGCTAAGTGATATTAGTAAGTCAAAAAAAGTGAAAAGTCGGATGCTCTCCCTAATATGTGGAAGCTAGGGAGAATAGGGCATAGGAGGGACTCCAGACAGAGATGGAGAAAACGTCAGATGAATAAAGAAGGTGACCTAAATGAGGGAGATGGGAGGGGAGAAGAGGGAAACACCCTAATGCATAGGATGTACATACACAAACTTATCAAAGTCAACTACTATGCTGAGCACGAGAAGGGGGGAAGGGGGAGGGAATGGGGGTGGGAATTGGGGGAGGGCTAATTGACCGATGTGTGCATGTATACTTCTACCACACTAAAACCCATCAAAATGTATGATTACAATGCACCAAAAAAAAAAGAGGTTGCCGACTTTAGAATCAGAAAAATGTAGGTTCAAATCTCTGCTTTGATGGCTGCTAATTTATCTAACCTCTTTAGGTCTCAGTTTCTTACTCTGTAAAGTGGATCCTAAGTTGCTATGAAGTTTAAGTGAGAAATAATGCATAAAGTACTCATATAAAGCATTTGGTGAATGGTAGCTATTATTGTTATTTGCTGACATTTTCATATTGCTGCATTAATATCCAGTTTTCCAATCATGAAGTTGGTGGTTATAATAACAATTTGAACACCAAGGATTATTCAAACTTTTACCAGTTCCATACTTGTACTGAGGATCCTATATTTCGATGCATATATCCTCTTTGTCATGTATTGGATCCTAGCAGTCCTACTGAATAAACACTATTCCTCAGATCTGTAAGATTGAATTGGTAGTTGTCAGTGGCTCATGTAGTAAATTAAGTTTCCATGTATGTGTTAAATAGATATAAGGAGCCAAATATGGCATGGTACCACTTCCAAATAATATCATGTCCTACCGTCTCAATGAGTGGCCTTATCTACTTGGTAAAGCTCTCTGAGATGGATTCCCAAAGCTGACTAGCACTCAGTTTCTGGTTAGCATCACCTTTTCCTTATTCTGCCCCAGTGATGGATAGTGTTAAATTGGGTCATGATATTAAAAAAATATAGTATCTATTGCCCCCTGGCACTTCTGTAGAAACATCCTACACTACCTATAAAGATGTTCAAATAATTCTTTAGGAATTTTTCTCTTATTAAATTCAATATGAAATAAAATAAACACCATCACATACACTTGCGAGTTCTAACCCAGTGCTTAAAGAGCCTGTAGGCATATATTGGTCTTGTCATGTACACTGTATTTTCCCAATGATCTCTTTAATCTTCTACAGTTCTTAGTGGCAGTGACACATCTACATTAACAGTTGATTCACTGTTACACTTTGAATCTTCCCAAATTCCCATTGAAATGATAAAAAATATAATTTTCTTATTTTATCATAACATAGACATCCATGGCGGTAAGCACAACTCTTCATATTCCTGACTACCTAAGAGTTGCTGATGACATCAAGCCTAGGCCACAACTGATAATTATAAATACACTTGATATATTTGATGAAAGTATTTTCTTCATCACACTTAGCAGGCACAGTTAAAAAGTAACTATGTGCTCATTTGCTTTAATTGGTCCAAATAAACTAACAGACTAAGAAAATAGTCACGAGGCCCAGTGGTGGTCAAAGACCTTCCTAAAAGAATGAAATAACTGATCTTCTTTGTATTTCTGTTATTTCCTCTTGGCTTTCACTGCAAATGTATGTAAATGTGACCTCTATGTTTTGATAATCAGAGTGCTTACAGCAAGCTGCCTTTCTTGAACTGCTGAGTTGTGCTGTGCTTTCTTTACATTTTAATCCTCCAGTGTCAAGCACAGAGCAAAGCCTTGGATATTATAGATGCAACAGCAAAAGCCCATCACTCCTTTGTGATAGCTGCACATATGGAAGAGATTGTACTGGGCTTCGCAGAGGGGAGCAGGAGCGAGGAGGCAGTCCTTGGAGAGGACGAGTGAGGTGAAGAAGGGGAAATGCTCTTCTTCAGCAGTGGGCTATGTGAGACAATGGCAGGAATATTCAGTGGGTGAAAAACCTGGTTTTGGAGCACTGGGAAGAGAACTGAGTTTCTTAACCCCAGAAATCATAAAGAGCAAGTGCTCATGGAGTTGCAGGGGCTGCTAATGAGGGCAGTAAAGTGGCAGACACGGAGAAGAGTCTCCTCGGCAAGTGGAGAAATTCTCTCTTTGAATACCTTGGCAGGTAGATAAAATCCTATGTGGGCAAAAAATATGAAATAGATTGATTAAGATTGAACGATTGAGGCTGGGCGTGGTGGCGCATGCTTGTACTCCCAGTACTTGGGAGGCAGAGACTGGAGGATCCGGGTTCGTGGCCAGCCTCAGCTACTTAGTGAGGCCCTCCGCAACTTCGTGAGACCCGGTTTCAAAATAAAGTATAAAAAATAGGGCCGAGGGTGTAGCTCGGAGGTAGAACACCCCTGGGTTCAATTCCCAGTACCGCAAAAAAAAAAAAAAAAAAAAGATTGAACGATTGATAGATCAATAGATTTTTTCCTCCCTCTGTAAAAATAAAAGGTTTCAATATATAAATATTTTATCTATCTATCTATCTATCTATCTATCATCTATCTACCTACCTATCTAGGGCAGCTTATTCGAGCTCCACATATTATATGCACACACACATCTGAAAAGATAAGAAAAGAAAAAATATTACACAGGAAATAAACCCTCTAGTTCACAAAGCATGAATGCATCTGAGTTATCAAAGAGAACATTCTGTGATGAAACAGATCATGCACCAAGCAGACTCGAGGAGAAAACTGTTTTTAAAATCTAATTTATATTCTCAGTGGATTCCATAAGATATTATATAAATGAAAAAGGAACAATTTGAGCACAGGGAAGATTACTTTCAGGGAGAAACCGATATACTAAAAATGACAAATAGAGTAGAGGCCCTAAAGAACAGAATGAATAGTAAATCAAGAAATTAGATAAACAGCTTGAGACATCCCCCTGGAGCGCAGAGCAAAATAACACAAGTAATGACTATAAGAAAAACACAAAAGGCAAAGGGAATAGATCTAAGAGATATTATATAAATAAAATAGGGCAGTCCTTTTCATATATCTTCCCACAGAAAAACAGTAGCAGAAAAATAAAAATATTTTTATGCATCTGTGGATCTGCAGGAAGAAGAGGAGGATTGGTAGGAAATGAGGAGGAAGAAGTTGACTATAGTGATCCATGACAAAGTAAAAATATATTTTAAGTTTTTAATTTATCCTTAGAATTGTTGAAAATTTAAATTTGTACCCCATTATACTCGTTTGTTTATTTAATATCATGGGGGATATTAAAAAGTACATATTTCATGGAGCTTTCTACTACTTGCATTAATTGCTAAAAAGGACTAAAAATATGGAATGAACTTTTAAAAGTTCCAAGCAGATATATACATGTCAAGTTAAGGAAGCATGTGTGTTAGTCAGCTTTCTGTCACTGTGACCAAGATATTTGACATGAACAATTTAGAGGAGGAAAGATTTATTTTGGGACATAGTTTCAGGGAATTCAGTCCATGGTTGGCTGGTTCCAAGGCAGAAACATCATGGCAGAAGAGCATGGCAAAGAAAAGCTGCTCAGCTCATGGCAGCCAAGACACAGATAGAGAGAAAGAGGAAGGAACCAGGGACAGATATGGTTCTCAATACCATGCCCCCAGTGACTTACTTCCTCCAGCCATATCCCAGCTGTCTAGAGTTACCACCCACTAAATCCACTCAAATTATTAACTCATCAATGAATTAATCCACTGAAGAGGATAGAGTCCTGATTCACTTATTTCACCTCTGAGCAGTGCGGCATTGCCCAACACATGAGGTTTTGGGGGACATTCAAGATACAAGCTGTGACACCATGTGAGGCCTGAATTCTTTTCGGAGGATTATACTCCCTTTGAAGGCTCATAGGATGCAACACTCACCTAGGCCTCCAGAAGCGCATTAACAAGAGGGAAAACAGCGCCTTTAAAAAGTACAAGTTGTGCTGCATAACAGAATGACTAGGATACACTGGAGTAAGATTCTCAATCTACCAAATGGATTAATCCACCGAAAAGGGTAGAGCCTTCACAATCCAATCATTGCCTAAAAGCCTGACCTCTTGACCTTGCTGTACTGGGAGCCACGCTTTCTACACATGAGCTTTTGGGAAGGACATTCCAAACCATAACAGCATGGAAGTCACTTTTGTCTAGACAGTTTGGCAACTCCAATATGTTAGAATCTTATTGATGATGGTCTTCCCAGTAGGAGAGATGGAAATGCAGCCCTAGGGCCTGTATAAGGTGTGGCATGCTCTGGAAAACTCTTGATTTAACTCCTTGCAGCCCTTTCACAAATCATCATCATCATCATCCTCAGATTCCAAATGGACACACACTCAAGGGTGAGGACTAAGTAAAATGGCAAAGCTAATAGGGAAATTCATACTGGTCTTGGATTCTTTGTATATGCAGGCAATGTAAAGCCTTGGGTTTGGTTTAAGGTAGCCATGAAACTATAGGGCCTACAGGTACCTTGGAGAAGAAAAGGTTAATTCTTTCTGGAGGAATATACCTTTACGGAAAGTCTCAAGTAAGTTCTGCAAAAAGTTTTTACATGCCATGTAGTACACAGCCAAAGATATAACAAAACAGCCCAACTAATTATTATTCATGAGCAAAACCAACAAAACCAAACACAACAAAATGCCCTGCAAGACTTCATATATTGGCACTTTTAGACTGTAAAACAACCGAGTTACATACAAAGAAATACTACTGTGCTTAAAGATATATGCAGAGCCAGAAAATTATTAAAAAATGCAAAACTGCACATTTGAAAAATAACCAGATAAAAGTCCTAGAAATTGAAGAGAAATTAACCTATTTTTAAAAATATGGCTTTAACACAAATTAGACACAAAAATAGAGAAAATTGCTAAGCTAGAGAATAAATCATGCAGGGTATAGCACAAAGAAACCAAACTAATGATAATGTAGAGAAGACAATAAGAGTCAGAAAGTGGAGTGAGAAATTTTAATATCTATAGAACCGGAATTCAAGAAGGAGAAAATAAATGGAATGACAGAAGAATCATTCAATAGCTGATGAGACACAGTGAAGACAGAATTGGGAAGTAGACAAGTCCATAGAAATGCCCAAACTGAAGTCTCAGATGAAATAACTGAAGTTACATAAAAGAGCATTAGTGATTGGGGACAAACACAAGTATGTAACAAATGTGTAATCATAGTTCCCGGAGGAGAGGACAGAAGAAATGAGACAAAATCAATATTTCAAGATATGATAGCTAAGAGTTTCTCAGAAATGATAGAAGGGACCAGTGTACAGATCTCACAAATCCACTGTATCCCAAAGGGTTATGTGAAAAGAAATCCACGTCTAGATAAAGGATAGAGAACCTACAGGAAATCAGACAAAGACGACCTTAAAAGCAGACAGAATAAAGATGGATTACTCTCAAAGAAGTTGTAGCTGTTCTGACAGTTGCCTTCTCAACATAGAGCCCAAGGGCCAGGGGTCTAGCTCAATGGTGGAGCATGGCCCTGGGTTCCATCCCCAGCCCTGTAAGAAAGGAAAAAAGAAATAGAATCCAGAGGTTTGTGGGATGTTATCTTCAACATACATAAAGAAAATAACTTGCAAGCTAGAATTCTATTGAAAATATTTTGTAAGAGTAAGGTGAAATAAAGAAGTTTTAATCAAATTAAAATTGAGAGAGTTCACCACTAGAACTGCACTAAAAAAAAATCACAAAACATGTATTTTAGGTAGAAGAAGATGATTCCAGATGGAAGGTCTGAATTATAAGAAGAGATAAAAAGCAGAGGAAGTGGGAAATATGTGGGCAACTCTAAATGAGTTTGACTGTCAAAACAAAAGATAATGCTCTTTGGTATTTAACAAATGTATAATTAAAATCTTGACAAAAATAGCAAAAGATCGGGAGGGTAAATAGTTAAATTTTAGAGTTCTTTGTATTGTTCGAGATGTGAATAAAAGTATTAATTAAATTAGACTTTGATAAATTAATCTACATCTTAATTTCAAAGTAAAAATAAAAGAATAAAAACAGTATATATAATTTCCAAATATGTAGAAGAAAAATATGAAATGTCAAAAATAATCTGCTCAAAAGAAATCAAAAAGGAGAAGAAAAAGTACTGAAGGAAAAGACCAACAGGGCCAGGCGTGGTAGCTCATGCCTGTGATCCCAGTATTAGGGAGACTGAGACAGGAGGATTACAGATTTGAGGCCAAACTCAGCAACTTAGCAAGACCCTCAGCAATTTAGTAAGACCTTGTTTCAAAATAAAAAATAAAATAGGGTTGGGGGACGTGTAGCTTGGAGGTAGAATGCCTATCCCCAGTACCAAAAATAAAAAAAAGACCAGCAGAAAACAAAATAAGATGGTGGATTTGATCCCAATATATTAGTAGTTGTCCGTTTATATGAATGGTGCATTACTTGACTGACTTCTGAATAGATTATTTGACTATTATCAGTCTGGATTAGAACAAAAATCAAAATGTGACCATTTGTTTGTTTTACAAGAGACATATCTAAACTAAAAAAACAAAAACAAATGAACAAAAATCAACAACAAAGCAAAACCAAAAGTATCGGAAAGATTGAAAGGGTTCCTGTAAAAGCATCACTTATTGAAATTTATATTCTTGAAATAAATGTCTTAGGAATGAAGAAAAACTGCAAAGTAATAAACTGAGTATTCAACTGAAAAGTTCTAAAATAATAGAAGAATAAACCCATAAGGGTGAAGGGAAGTGAATAATGAAGTTAGGAGCAGAAAGTAATAAAAATAAAAAAGAAATACATAACAGAAAGGGGTAACATAACCCACCACTGAAAAAGTCTAATAAGACTGATAAATTTGATGAGGGTGATTTTGATAAACAGGAAAAATGAGAGAAAAGGCATCTAATCAATATGACTACAGATCCCTTAATAAAGGACATTAATAAAGACCATGAAAAAATATTCTGATGAATTTAGACCTCAAATATTTTGACAATTTAAGTGAAGTAGACAAATGCATATAGAATAGATTTAAAGTAAAATACCAACTCAAAAAGTAATAGGAAACCTAAATAACCCTATCATCATGGAAGAAATCTTAGAAAAATTTTGCCAAAAAAAAAAGACCTTGTGACCCTGATGACTACTGTATCAGAAATAATTCATCGCCTTTCAGCTCCAAATGTACCCTTGATGTATGCTCTTCTAGTCTACAAGTTCCACAGGGCAGTACAAGATGGCAAAGGGCTATCTGACCCACATAGGATTTTGAGGCATTAAGACTGAACTGTTACTGTTTTAAGCCTCTGAGATTCCAGGGTTTGTCTGTTGTAGCAGCAAACTTCCAGTATCATGACTGATACCCCTTTGTAAGAAGCCTGCACTCCTATACACAAAACATTAATGACTCAATGATTATTACTTTTTTGAGTAGGGTTTTATATGTGGACTTTCCTCTTCCTTGTTTTTTGTTATTATATAGTTTTCCAAAACTCCATCTGAATGCTCTTGAAGTTTTGAAATTAAAAGTAATACAGGTGTTATAGAATTTTTCTAGCCAAATGGAAGCAAAAGTCATACTGACTACTTAGAGTTCAAAAAAATGTATGATTATATTAAAAGCCAGTGGACCTGAGGTAGCTGTATTGATCAGCTTGAAGTGGTTGCAAAGACTCCCACCTAAATTCCAATCCTAATCATGGGCAAGGTTGCACTCAGACATTTTCTGGGAGAAGCCAGGAACATCTCATCTAATTTCCATCCCAGGGCAAAGTGCCCCCCAGCATCCTAGTTAGGTCCCTGGGGACCAAGGATAAAAGACTAAGAGTAGGGGATGAGAGATTGATGATACAGCACAATTCTCAAATACTCAGGACTTCATTTATCAATAACTGGTTTTAAATATGCTGTTGGGGCAATTCAATATGAGAAGCAAATAAGAGTTAAAACATGGACTGTCGGTAATATTTTAACGAATGCAGCAATTCTGCAATTGAACAGCCTTCCATTGTGCCTGGAGACTCTCAGAAGCCTTTCCAGCTGTTGACTGCATAAATCCCTGCTGCTGCCAAGCTGTGGCTTGAGGTACCCAGACAAGACGCTGCTCAGTTGAAGTGTCATCTTCAGGGACGACTTTGACTGGGGGCTGCATCTCAGGCACTAACTCTAGTTTGCCCTGTCCCTGGCCTGCCTCATCCTTCACTTGTTTTGTTCTCAGACTCAGTTGTTGTGGAGAACAGCTGTCAGTCTCTCTGAGATGCTCCACCCCCAGCCCCAACTCTAACAGACAGAGTGCTGAATATGTTCCATGGCCTAACTTTTAAATTAAATCATCTATCTCCCAATTTTCATAAAATTTGATAACAGGAAAAACACGTATTTATAGAATTTTTTCCATTAAAGATGTTTTTCCATTAAACATTTTGACAGGCTAAAAGGAAATACCCCTAAAGTGATTAAAATTAGTAATTTATGAGTGATAAAATTATATGGTTACTTTTTAGATTTTATGAAATGTTAGGTTACTTTAGCAATGTAAAATCAGATTAAATAAATGACAGAGCAACCTGATTCTTTCACAGAAATATTTATAACTCTTGATATATAATTATTAACATTATATTTTTATGTACGCACATAGACACAAGAATATATATATATATACATATATACATAAGTGTATATATAGTTATACATGTGTGTTTATATATGCGGAAATA